>PVKH010012518.1:0-17254 GCA_004027955.1 Chaetophractus vellerosus
GGTAGAAGATACCATTGTATACGTAACCTTTAAAAGGAAAGATGGATATCAACATTTAAGAAGGACAAGAGTAGAAGGGTTAGGTAACTCAGGTGAGAGGAAGAAACAGAAAAGTGGGAGGGAAGGAATTTTGGAAGAGATGAGTGGGAAGATAAGAGGGATGAGATAGAACAAGAAACAGAGAGAGAAAAAAGAAGACAATGGAAACTATATAAAGTATCTGTTTAAAAAAAGAAGCGGGATGAGATAGAACAAGAAACAGAGAGAGAAAAAAGAAGACAATGGAAACTATATAAAGTATCTGTTTAAAAAAAGAAGCCAGCTCCTTGAGTTCAAAGATGGTTTTCATTCATATAGGTAACTATCTCCCCCACTCCCAAAACCAACACTTAGTAAGCGCCCAATAAAATTTTATGAATAAATGAATGGTAAGCTATTGAAATTGAGCAAGAAAGGGTGATATCAGATTTGAAAGACCTCCATAGAGTGGGAGGATTATGTGTGAGAGAGAAAGGTTAGATGCACTGGCAAGGCATTTACTCATGAGATATACCACACACAAGTAGAATATGTAGCTCCTACAAATGGTGAAAATGTGTTGAATGTGTTCCTTTCACCACACCATTAGCAATGCCCATTCTACTGATAGTCTGATAACAATTCTGGAAGAAATTTACACACATACACTCATACATACATTACCTGTAATGTATTTAGGTAATGCCATAAATTGCCCTAAAATGTAGTTTACTTTTATGCCTTGTTAACCATTTTCATACACCTTTGCATAGAACTATATTAGCAGGTCCTAGAGGCAGTAAGATCTGTAAGTCTGAACACTGTGTGAAGTTGATGTTGTGAACTTCATAATGAACTCACCCTTAATGATCAGAAGCTGATATTTTTAGGTGATTTCTGATAGCAGTTGTGTTTCCAAAATGCAAACTTTATTGGCAGTGCCATTTATATCACTCAACTCAAGAATATGACTTTTAAAAACACCTACTAAAAAAGTAATACTTTTTACTCTTACATTTCTTTTCAGAACCAAACCTGTCTCTTCTCATGAACGAGCTCTCTTTTCAGATTGCAACTCAAGATGCAAGTGTTCAGAGACAAAATGGGAACCTGTGTGTGGTGAAAATGGAATTACATATGCCTCAGCTTGCCTCGCTGGCTGTCAGAACTCTACCAAGAATGGAAAAAATATTGTAAGAAATCTTCAAGTGTATGCACACGGGCCTGTTATTATATATAATTACCCAAATCTATGGGTTGGCGTTTTCAGGAAAAGGACAAATAGAAGCCAGTGCTAGGACACTTAGATCCAGGTAACAGTACCTGCTTGTGAGGAGGCCAGCGGTTCTGGGATGGCTCTGCCTGAGAGAGAGAGAGCAGTTGGACGGGAATGGGGGATTGCTGTTGGGAGGAAAGGGGGAGATGAGGTCAGAAGTATAGATAAGAAGCCACTTGTGAAGGATAGAATACACCTCAATCATTAACAGAGTCACACCTCTAGTCACGTCTTTGCATTCCTGTCCCAAGCATAGACACTTCCTTGCATTCACTGTTTACAACAGCACGTTGGTCAGACTGGTTTCCACTTGTAACTGATGAAATCCTTTACTGTTTGACAGCCCTAGAGGGCTGAAAATAGACTAGACGTATTCACATGTCCTTATCAACCCAACATTTGCAGACAGAGAGGGATTCTCTGTTTATCGTACCATTATTTTGACATTTTAACCAGAGCTGGAAGGTTTACAGTCTAGCAGTAGTGAATAAGACCAATCATCTACCTGAAATCCAAGTTTTCATCCACCCTCCCTTTTATTTCTTTGCATCTTTTTTCCTCCTGTTATCTACTACTCTTTTTGCCCACAACTACCTGAAGGTCTTTCTTGACTAGAGCTACCATTTATTGAACACGTTACACGTCCGGGATTATGATTGGTTCTTTCAAAACAAAATTGTATTTAAGTGTCATGCCTCAAGGTATTATTTTGCCCATTTTCCTGATAAGAGAACTGAGGCTCTGAGCTGTAAAGGACTTGCCTAAACTCACATATTTAGTGAGCAGCGAGTCAGGACCCACAAGCTTTTTGCCTGGCATTAAAAAGAAACCTACATTGCTCCTCCTCCTGGAAAAGGAAAGACCAGGTTTGTTTCATTATTTGTCTAAAATCCACAAACTCTTCTGTGATGAAAATGGCAATTCATTTTATAATAAAAATTGCCCTTTTAAACTACATTTCCACACTAGTTGAGTTTTACGCATTAGGAATTTGTTTCTAGTTGCTACGCATTCTGTCATATTCTCAAATTCTGCCCCTTTAACAAATTTTCATTGAGTACCTAAAATGCGCCGGACACTATTTTATGCCCTACTGTACAATCATGACAAAGCAGCCTCGGCCTTCACGGTGGTTACATTCTAAAGGGGAAAAATAGTTTGAGAGTAAGTAAATATATAATATCAGGGTAGGAGGTAATAAGCACTGTGAAGAAAAGTAAATCAAGATGAGAGGATGGAGAGAGTGGAGTTGTTATTTTGGAAGGCATCTCTCATGAAATATCTAAGCGGAAACCTGAGGCGTGGGTGCCTGGAAGAGCAGCGTGGGCCAAGAAAACAGAAAGGCCCTGAGACCTGGGTAAACCTGCCATGTTTGAGAATTGGTAAAGAGAAAACAGGAAGCTGTGTGTGTGTGGCTGAAGGAGAGGGACAGAAGAAAGAGTATGCAGCAGTGAGATTGGAGTGGAAGCCATGAGCTGCGTCATGTAGTTTGTAAACCCCTCTAAGGATTTGGGATTTTATATAAACTATGATGGGGAGGAAGCTTTTGAAAAGTTGAGGATAGTGATGCAAACTGACTGACATTTTAAAAAGCTCACTTTGGTTACTGTGTGGAGAACAGACTATACTGTATATGAGTGGAAAGAGGGTGAGCATTTCAATCAAGGTGAGAAATAATGGTGGCTTACACCTGAAAGTGGTGGTGAAGGGGGGAAGGTATGGTTGGATTTGGTAGGATTTGCTGAGGGATTGTTCCTGTAGTCAGTAGCCTGTAGACTAACCATCTGCTGTTTGGGTAGTAGAATGCTGTATGTCTATGGATTCAGCTTTGCTCAATATGCCATAACAAAGAAAAGTACAGGAATACATGGGAACTGTAAAGCCTTTTAATAAATATTTATCCCTATTGTGTTACAGATATTTTATAACTGCACCTGTGTGGAAATTGCAGCATCTAAATCAGGAAATTCCTCAGGCCTGGTGGGCAGATGTCAAAAAGATAACGGATGTCACAAAATATTTTTGTATTTCCTCATAATTTCTGTTATCACGTCTTATACTTTATCCTTAGGTGGCATACCTGGATACATACTGCTTTTGAGGTGAACACTGACTCTCTCTCCCCAATTTTAATATAAAAGATTATATAAATATAATCATTTAGAGCAGTGATGTCAAATTCTGTTCTGTGGAATAATCACGGCACCTTATAGACCTCTCAGGGAACTTGGTCCCACATCCCTGCTCCAATTTTTCTTTTGTAATTAATTATTTTTATTTTTAAAGAGCCTTTAGATTACATAAACATTACATCAAAAATATAAGGGATTCCCATATACCCCACTCCTTCTCCCTCCCACACTTTCCCACATTAACAACATCCTACATTTGTTAAAACTGATGAACCCATACTGAAGCATTGCTACTATCCATGGACTACAGTTTACATGATACTTTGTACTTTGTCCCACACAATTTTGTAAGTTATGACAAAATATACAATGGCCTGGGATCCATCACTGCCATGCCATGCAGGACAAATCCAATGTCCCAAAAATGCTCCTTATCACACCTATTCTTCCCGCTCCCATCCCTCAGAACCTCTGGTGGCCACTGCCTTCCTGTTCCAATTTTATATGTTTCCCACCTTAAATTTTTTGTGTAAAAATGTTCTTAGTTAAAAATGTTTGCAAACCACTGAGAGAGCAATATTAGAACCTGTATCTCTATAATTACTCAATAAATACAGTATGCTACTTTCTAATGCTGGTATAGACTAAAGAACTAGTTTCACCAAAATTATGATTGGTACAATTTATAAGACAATTTAAAGGCTTATAACAAGATATTTTTCATTTGTTATTTTTCTATGTATTCTTGCCCTGATTGGAATTATCTATGGGAATCTTGTGACTGTTGGGTCAGTTGGTGATTCTAATCCATAAATAGTGTCAATGACTTCAAATATTTTTCTCATAGAAAGCTAAAAAAAAATTTTTTTTAACTGTATGCCCCTTGCATATTTTAACTTGGTATCCAAAATTTTTTATGTTTCACTTGTAACTAGGCACGGAGCTCCAGTACATATAGTGATTAGATAACCAAAACCACCCAATTAAAAACTATTTGAAACATATTTAATGTTCAAAAATGTTATATCTTTTCTTTTTCTCCTTGTACTTCTATCTTCATTTCCCTAGAGAATTTTCTTCTATTGAAATATAACTTATGAACATCTTTTGATTATCCTATTATATCTCACTATAAAATGTATATGAATTCAAATTTTAAAATGTTGCTCTTTTAACCTTGTACTTCTATCTTCATTTCCCTAGAGAATTTTCTTCTATTGAAATATAACTTATGAACATCTTTTGATTATCCTATTATATCTCACTATAAAATGTATATGAATTCAAATTTTAAAATGTTGCTCTTTTAACCAAGATACTCAGTAATATTTGCAAAGCTAATTCAATGACCAAGAAAATTTTATTACTATCACACAATTGATCAAAATAACCTAAAATATAACAGATTTTGATAAAAGTATTAAACATAAAAAGGAAAAATGTTACTGGAAATCAATCTTCTATGAGATGGATTGGGTGATTTTTAAATTAATTCATATTTCCAAGGATGACTCATTTTTTCTGGAATGAGACTAATGAAAGGTATTGTATTCATCTTTATCTTTACTAATCAATTTCTTCAATATAGATATGAAAAGTAAACAGAAAATAGGACCTAACTTCCACAAATCTGTTATTTTCAAGCGTTTAGGGAGAACATGAGATATTTATGTGTAGAAATGGGAGCGTGGGTTTGGAAAGATGGGAAAGCATTGCCCTAGAATTCCCAGACCAGGCGTTCTTTATGAGTGGCCACTTCTTCAACACCTTCATTTGCTATGCAAAGTAATCAACTAGGTCCAGTGACAAATCAGGTTGTTATAGGAAGGCTACCAGTCCCCCAAGTGTACCATGGTGTGTTTTTCATATCAGAAGGATACCACTGAGTTTAAAGAGAAAGATCTTTTTTAAAGCAGACACTAAATGAGATAACACATATGAAGTACTTATTACCATGGTTAACACTCAATAGCTATTATATATCATCATGATCATTACAATCCAAAGGCTAATCAGTTAAAGTTATACTTGCATATTAATGATACACTTGTTAATATGGGCTAGTTGATAAATTCAGGTCTTCTCTTTATTTCTGCTCCTAAAGGAATGAGGAGCAGACATTTCCACATGCAAGAGCATATTTTTTTTAATTGTGCTTTTGTTACTTTAGGTGCATAAAGCCACAGCTTAAGTCTTTTGCCCTGGGTATCTACACCTTAGCAATACGAGTCCTTGGTAAGTATAATCTATGCTTTAACTTACAGTATCCATCACAAGTGTATTTTGAAGACATTTCTAAATATTTTTTATAGAATTACCATGCATAACTGATTAATGCAGGTGAAGTTCATATTTCCTCCACTTCCTTTGTTCTGTGGGTATTTATTGAATGCCTGTGCTGTACCCATGATATTATAAAGTGATTGGTGAGAGCAATGATAGTTTTTTCTTAATGTTTCCTCTTTCAATGCTTGCCTATTGTCAAAAAAAATACCTATTGCTATTATGGGAGACCTTCCTGAGAGGAAAGGAAAAAAAAGTCAATAAGAAATGCTGAAGCCTAAATATGACTTTTTCAGTTATTTATATGGAAGGTATTATTTTTCAGCTATTCTCAATGTTCATCCCTAGAATCTGTCATAAGGAAGAAAGATATGGTTGTTCAAAGTATGTTTTTGACTTGCTGATTCTTTTAATGTGACTGGAATGTTTTCTCTGGCCACCATTTTTTCCAATATGAATTAGTTAACTCCCCTCAGAAAAACACACAGAGCAAATGAGACACGTAAGGTCTCTGTCCTCCAGTTTATATTCTGAAGAGGAAAGTGAAATAATTGTAAATATTCCTCTAATTCAGGAGAAAAGGACTGTCTTGGAAGAAAACCAAACTCTGAACTTTAAAATTTTGAGATTAAACTTGGTGTTTTTAGATAAATAGATAGATATAAAATGGCTATAAAATTTATTAAGATGCAATATAATTGTGATAAAATGGGAAAAGCAACAAAAATGGAGGTATATGCCACATGGCTGGTTCTAATTTTACAACACAAAAACAGAGATTCTAGATATAATGAACAGTGCAAAAAAAAAAAGATTTCAGTTAAAAGAAATGATTCATAAAACTGATTCCATAAAAATATAGACATTTGAAAATGGCAAAAAAAAAATCATAGCAATACCAAAGGGTAAATGACAAACAGCAAAAAATTTTGCAATGTGTATGACAGACAAGTGGCTAATCTCCCTATTAGAGAGCTCCTAAATATTAAGAAAACAACAGACAACATACAGAAAAAAATGGTAAAAATAGAAACAGTTACTTCATAGAAAAAAGAAATGTGAATGCCTTTCAAAATATGAAAAGATGTTCAAACATGCATAATAAGTATAATTTAAAACTAGACTGAGCAAACAGCCAACTTCCAGTCAACCAAGTTGGTGGCATGAGCTATTCCAGGGTTCCATTCCCCCACAGGAAGATCTAACTGCCAGATCTTTGAATCTGGCAGTCACCTTACTCAGAGCTCCAGAAAACAGATAAAGGGTTATAGTAACTGGGCAAGGGCCAAGTCAAGAAGGCACAACTTAAAAGAGTTGGAAAAGCTCATGGTGCCCTTGCTGGTCCCTCTCCCACCCCCTCACCATCTCAGTGTGGAGCCAGCCTGCACTTTCAATGTGGGTCCCTAGTCCCCATTCTAGAGGGAGCGGAGTAACTTCTATATACACTCCGAGGTGCAGATTTCAGGAAGGGTCAATCTATCTGGTGACAGTCAGAAGGTCAAAACCAAGATATGCATCCCTGGCCAACATCCCATAGTATGCCCTTTATTCATAAGTAGTTTGTAGACAGTTAAATCAAGTGAAAGCAATCTGGGAGAAAGGATTACCAGCTTTAAGACATAAAATAGAGCACCCAGGAAAGGGGTGGGCAAATCTATTTTATAGAGAGAGCATTCACATCCCTGTTAAATGGAGGAATTCCTAAGGCCATGAGCACCTGCTTAGGAAAAGATATATGTTCAGAAAAGAATGAAGAAGATACTTCACTATTGCCTCAGGCTGATCTTCTTAGTAAGAAGTCTAAACTCTGAAAGAAAGCACTAGCTAACACAAAGCCAATTTGAAATGACTGTAAAAGGTATTTTTTGCAGAAGTTTATTTTTGTTCGCTCCTGGCACTCGAGGAAATTTTTGTCATATCATCAGCTGGATAAAACCTTACGGAGCAGAGAGATCAGGAACTAAATTGCTGAGTTAGCACATTAAAATATTAAAATGCAACAAAAAATTACAAGACAAAGATACAGGAAATGATAGCCCATCCAAAGGAACAAGATAAAACTTTATAAACCACCAATAAAGAAGATCAGACTTTGGGCATACATTTAGAAAATGATCTTCAGTGTTCTCAAAGAACTAAAGGAAAACAGAGAAACAACTAAACAATGCCACAAAAGTGATATATGAACACAGTAAGAATCTCAAAAAAGAGACAGAAATTATAAAAAGGCATCAAACAGAAATACTGGAGTTAAAGCCCAAAATAATTGAAATATAAAATTCCCTAGAGGGTTTCAATAGCAGATTGGAACTGGCAAAAGACTCAGTGAACACAATGAGTAAGACTATTGAAATTACTCAGGCTGAAAAGCAGAAAGAAAAAAGAATGAAGACAAGTGAACAGATCCTAAGAGATCTCTAAGACACCATCAACCATAACAATATGCATATTATGGGAGTCCGGTAAGGATAAGAGAGAGAAAGGGGCAGAAGGAATACTCAAAGAAATATTTGCCAAATTTAACAGATATGAATGTACACGTTTAAAAAGCCCAGCAAATCCAAACAGGATAAACTTGAAGAGAACCATGACTAGACACATTATAATCCAACTATTCAATGTCAGAGACAGAGAATACTTAAATTTGCAAGACAGAAGCAATGTGCATGTACAAAGGAGCCCCAGTAAGATTAGGTGCCTATTTCTCATCAGAAACCATGGAAGCAAGAAGGCAGTGGAACAAAATAGTTAAGTGTTCAAAGAAAATAAATCCCAACTAAAAGTTTTATATCTGGTAAAGAGTTTTTCAAAATGAGGGATCTATTATCTGGGTATGTCTTAAACAAAAGTTGAGGGGTTTTGTCACCACTATAAGCAATGCTAAAGGAATTATTTAGATTGAAATGAAAGGACACCAGATAATATCTCAAAGTGGCATAATGAAATAATGATCTCCAGTAAAGGTAACTACATGGGTAGTTATAAATGCCAATACTATTTTATTAAAGTTAATTGGTATCAAATCAAATGAGATTGTTATAGATTTAGGGTATTAAATTTAAGCCCCCATGGTAACTGCAAAGAAAATATATGAAAAACATACCCAGTAGGAAATGAGAAGGAAATCAAAATGGTTCACTACAAAAGATCAAGTAAATATGAAAGTAGACTGTAATGGAATAATTGAGGGACAAAAAGGACATAAAACTTACAAAGACAAAATAGCTAAATGGCAGAAGACAGTCCTGCATTATCAGTAGTTACTTTACATATAAATGGAGTTTACAACAGTTGTTAGATCCCCATTCAATGAGACTGGGAGGCAGATCAGAGTAAGTTTATTAGGTTGCAGACCCCTCCCCTGCGGGGGTCTGAAGTAAGACTTCATCCAGCTTGACTGGCTTGGGTTTTCTCTTAAATTAGCTAGACCAGTGAAAAAGTACTGACTTTTACTCTGTTCTTGGTTGGAGGATAGGTGTACATATTGAAAGGCACTTTCTGTCTCTCAGGGACAGAGGGTGGGGGTTTTGGCTATCTGGTATCAGGGCAGAGGAGATTTGTTGGCCCCGGCTGGTGTCTGGGGTCGTGGGTGGGTCATTTTGCCAAATGGGGCTAACAACACTCAAAAGCCAGAGATTGGCAGAAAAAGTATTACCCATCTATAAGCTGTTTGCAAGAGACTCACCTTAAATTCAAGGACACAAGTAGGTTGAATGTGAAAAGGTGGCAAAAAAATATTCTCTGTAAATAATACCAAAGAAGAGCTAGAATAGCTGTACTAATATTAGCTAAAAAATAGACTTTCAATCAAAAATCACTACAGTGGACAAAAAGAACATTATATACTGATAAAAGGGTCATTTCAACAAGAAGACATAACAATCATAAATATACATGCACATAGGAGCAGAGCCCCAAAATATATGAAGCAATTATTGACAGATTCACAGGGAGAAATTGGTGGTTCTACATTAATAGTAGGAGACTTCAGTACATCACTTTTAACAATAGATAGAACATCTAGACAGAAGACCAATAAGGAAAGAGAAGACTTGAATGACACCATAAAACAACTCGACCTCACAGACATATATAGGAAACTTTACCAACAGCAGCAGAATACACATTCTTCTCGGGAGCACACAGATGATTCTTTAGGATAGACCATATGTTAGGTCACAAAACAAGTCACAATAAGTTTTAAAATATTGAAATCAAATAATGTATCTTCTCTGACTACAATGCAATGAAGCTAGAAATAAAATAAAGGGAGACCTGGAAAATGGCAAATATGTAGAAATTAAACAGCACACTCTTATATAACCAGTGGGTCAAAGAAGAAACCACAGGAGAAATTGAGAATGATTAGAAGCTGAATGAAATCCAAAACATCACCACAAAACTCATGGGTTGCAGCAAAGGGCAGTGTGAGAGGGAAATTTATAGCTCTAAATGCTTACATTTAAAAAGAAGAAAGAAATCAGTGACCTAACCTCAAACCTGAAGGAACTAGTAAAAGAGCAAACAAAACTCAAACTGAGAAGCAGGAAAGAAATAATAAAGATTTGAATGCAGATTACAGAGGATTTTCAGAAGATGGTGTTAGATTAGGCAGACAAGGCTCAGCTCTCTCACAAAAACAATGGAGAAAGAGCCAAAAGCTGCCCGAGGGACCTGCTTTGGGGGTCAGCAGACCAGAACAGTGCTTCACAACTCCCAGGAGAGTGAGGCACAGAGAGATGAAGAAACCAAAACAACAAACTGTGAGTTACTAAACCTCCCAGCCACTATGAAGGGCTCCCCACCCCAGACATATTAAGCAGGAGTAAAATCCCTGGCTCATTGCAGCTGAGAGGGGAGCAGGCATCTTCCTCCCTGTCTGCTATTACAGGGAAAAGGGAGGGGGACTTTCTTCAGTGAATTTGGCCAGTGGAGTCCACTTTGATCTTGGCTCCAGCCAGACGAACACAAAGGAAAACGCAGAGGTATAACACGGTGGAAAGGGGCACCAACTAGCGCCATCCTCTGGATGGTTGGGGAACTGCATGGACAAAGACTGCAATTGGTTCTCTCTGTTCCCTAATTTCTGGGAGAAAATCTGCACCCCATTAGTGAATCCCTGGCATGATTTTGAAAACTTAAGCTAGGCAGTTTTAAAGACTTAGGATAATTTGAACCAAATATCAAAGAGGAGTGGTGAAAAAATAACCATATGCAAGAGAAAGAAATTGGCCTTAAGAGTAAATTCATCATTGTATTCAGATGCCTAGACATCAGTAAAAAATTACAAGCCATACAAGGAAACAGGAAGAGATGGCCCAGCCAAAGGAACAAACCAAATATCCTGAAGACATACAGAATTTTAGACAATTAATCAATGGTAATCACTCAAATCTCCTAAATCAATGCAAAGAATTGAAAGAAAATATATCTAAAGAGATAAAGGATATTAAGATGACACTGGGTGAGCATAAAAGAACAATTTGGAAGTCTGCAAAGGAAAGTTACAGACCTTATGGGAATGAAAGACATGGTGGATGAGATTAAAAATACATTAGCAGCACGAAAGAGAAGAGAATGGAAAAAATAGAACAGGGTCTCAGGGAATTGAATGACAACACTAAAAGCAAAAACATACACATTATCGGCATCCCAGAAGGAGAAGAAAATGGAAAAAGGGCAGAAAGAATATTTGAGGAAATAATGAATGACGACTTCCCTACCCTTATGAAAGACATAAATATCAACATCAAAGGACAATGTACCCCAAACAGAATAAATCTGAATAGAACTAACCCAAGACACCTACTATTCAGAATGACAAATATCAGAGATAAAGAGAAGGTTCTGAAAGAAGAGAAAAGCTTCACATACAAGGGGACCACAATAAGATTAAGTGCCAATCTCTCATCAGAACCATGGAGGAGAGAATGAAGTGGTATGAGGTATTTAAGGTGCTGAAAGAGAAAAACTGCCAGCCAAGAGCTCTGAATCTGGCAAAGCTGTCCTTCAAAAATGAAGGGAGTTCAAAGTCTTCACAAAGAAAAACTGATATAATATGTTACCAAAAGACGAATTACAAGAGATACTAAATGGTGTGCTGCAGCCTGAAAGGAAAAAACAAGGGCATGAGAGACTTGGAGAAGAGCGTTGAAATGAAGTTAGAAAGGGTAAATTAAAGGGTAAAAAGACAGAAAATAGTATGATATGACAACATAAAGCCAAAGTCAAAATGTATGGAGTAATGCTTTTACAATTATAACATTGAATATTAATGGCTTAAACTCCCCAATCAAAAGACATAGACTGATAGAATGGATTAAAAAATATGAGCTGGGGCCAGCTGTAGCCCAGTTGGTAGGGCGCCGGTTTACCACATGGGAGGCCCTGGGTTTGGTCCCCGGGCCTCCTCAAATGGGCAGACCGCCTCGAGAAGGCAAGCCAATGCAGGCGGAGCACGCTGCTGCAGGCAAAAGCGAGCCCCCTCAGGCAAAAAAAAAGCAAGCCCCCATGAGCAAGGCCGAGCCCCGTGAGCAGGCAGGCAGCTGCGCCGGTGAGCTGACTTGGCAGGTTGCCCCAGCAAGGGGAGACAAACAGACACAGAGGAATGCAGTGAGAAATGAACACAGCAAGAACAAGCAGAAGGGGGGATGTATAATAAATAAATTAATTAAATCTTTTAAAAAATATATGAGCCATCTATATGTTGTCTACAAGAGACTCACCTCAGCTATTAGGACACAACCAGATAAAAAGTGAAAGGCTGGAAAAAGATATTCCATGCAAATAGTAACCAAGAAAGAACTGAAGTAGTGATAATAATATCAGACAAAATAGATTTTAAATGCAAAACTGTTATAAGGAATGAAGAAGGTCATTATATCTTACTAAAGGGACAATTCAGCAAGAAGAACTAACTGTATTAAATATTTATGCACCTAACTTCAGTGCCCCAAGATACATGACACACATGCTGGCAAAACTGGAGGGAGAAATAGATGTCTCCACAAAAATAGTTGGAGACTTCAATACACCACTCTCGGTATTGGATAGAACATCTGGACAGAGGATAAATAAAACAGAGAACTTGAAGAATATGATAAATGAACTAGACCTAATAGATATCTATAGAGCATTGCATGCCAAAACAGCAGGGTATACATTCTTTTCAAATGCCCACAGATCCTTTTCCAAAATAGACCTTATATTGGGTCACAAGGCAAGTCTCAATAAATTTTAAATGATTTTCTAATCATAATGGAATGAAGGTATAAATCAATAATGGATGGAAAAATGGAAAAGTCATAAATATATGGAGGTTAAACAATACACTATTAAATAATCCATGGGTCAGCGAAGAAATTGCAAGAGAATTCAGGAAATATCTGGATTGAGATTGAAATATCTGAAAATGAGAACACAACATATCAAAACCTGTGGGACACCACAAAGGCAGTGCTGAGAGGGAAATTTATAGCCCTCAATGCTTACATTAAAAAAAGAAGAAAGGACTAAAACTGAAGACCTAACTGCACACCTGGAAGAACTAGACAAAGAACAGAAAACTAATCCCAAACCAAGCAGAAGGAAAGAAATAATAAAGATCAGAGCAGAAATAAATGAAACCAAGAACAAAAAAACAGGAGAGAAACAACAAAACCAGAAGTTGGTTCTTTGAGAAGATCAACAAAATTGACAAAAAAGAGAGAAGACACAAATAAAATCACAAATTAGAGGGGGGACATTACCACTGACCCCAGAGAAATAAGAGAGATCATAAGACAATACTATGAACAACTATATGTCAAAAAACTAGAAAATATAGTTGTTATGGACAAATTCCTAGAAACACACAAACCACCTATACTGACCCTAGAAGCAATAGAAGACATCAACAAACCAATCACAAAAGATTAAAACAGTCATCAAAAGCCATGAAAAGCCCAGGACCAGATGGCAATCTAGTGGATTCTATCAATCATTCAAAGATGACCTAATACTGATCTTGTTCAAGCTCTTCCAAAAAATTGAACAGGAAAGGTTGCTACCAAACTCATTCCACGAAGTCAACATCACCATAATACCAAAACCAGATAAAGATTCTACAAAAAAGGAAAATCACAGACCGATATCTCTGATGAATATAGATGCAAAAGTCCTCAACAAAATACTTGCTAACAGAATCCAAAAGCACATTAAAAGAATTACACACCAGGACCAAGTGGATTTTGCCCAGGTAATCAAGCGTGGTTCAACACAACAAAAATCAATTAGTGTAATAAACCACATTGATAAATTGAAGAAGAAAAATCACATGATCTTCTTGATTGATGCAGAAAAGGCATTTGACAAAACATATTCACCCTTTCTTCATAAAAACACTCCAAAAGAAGGGAATAGAAGGAAGCTTTCCCAGTATGGGAAAGTGCATATATGAAAAACCTACAGCTAGCATTGTACTCAATGGTGAAAGACTGAAAGCTTTCCCACTGAGATCAGGAACAAGACAAGGGTCCCACTGTCACCATTATTTTTCAATACTGTGCTAGAAGTTCTAGCTAGAACAATTAGGCTAGACAAAGAAATAAAAGGCACTCAAATAGGAAAGTAAGAAGTAAAACATTCACTATTTGCTGATGACATGATCCTATATCTAGAAAATCATGAAAAATCCACAACAAAGCTACTAGAATTAATAGACAAGTTCAGCAAAGTGGTGGGACACAAGATTAATATGCAAAAATCAAAAACATTTCTATATACTATTTATATGCATTCTGAGGAGGAAATCAGAAAAAAATTCCATTTATACTAGCAACTAAAACAGTCAAATATTTAAGAATAAACTTAACCAAGGACATAAAGGACCCATATTCAGAAAACTACAAAATATTGCTAAAAGAAAACAAAGAGGACTTAAATAAATGGAAGGACATTCTTTGTTCATGGATTGGAAGACTAAATATTGTTAAGATGTCAATTCTACCCAAATTAATTCACAAATTCAATGGAATCCCAATAAAAATTCCAACAGCCTTTTTTACAGAAACCAAAAAGCCAATAATCAAAATTATTTGGAAGATTACAGGGCCCCGAATAGCCAAAAATGTTTTTAAAAAGAAGAATGACATTGGGGGGCTCTCACTTCCTGACTTTAAAGCATATTATTTAGCTGCAGTGCTAAAAACAGCATAGTGCTGGCATAAGGACAGATTGACCAAAGGAACTGAATTGAGAACTCAGAAATTGACCCTCACATCTACAGTCAAGTCATTTTTGACAAGGCTGTTAAGCCCACCCAGCTGGGCAGAACAGTCTATTCAACAAATGGTCCTGGGAGAACTGGATAGCCATATCCAAAAGAAAGGAAGAGGACACCTATCTCACAACTTATACAAATATTAACTCAAAATGGATCAAGGACTTAAATATAAAAGTGTCAACCATAAAACTCCTAGAAGAAAATGTAGGAAAACATCTTCAAGATCTTGTGGTAGGTGGTAGTTTCTTAAACCTTACACGCAAAGCACGAGCAACAAAAGAAAAAATAGATAAATGGGACCTCCTCAAAATTCAACACTTTTGTACCTCAGAGGACTTTGCCAAAAGGGTGAAAAGGCAGCCTACTCAATGGGAGAAAATATTTGGCAACCACATATCTGATAAGGGTTTAATATCCATGATATATAAGGAGATCATACAATTCGACAATAAAAAGACAAACTATCAGATTAAAAAATGGGCAAAAGGGGGGCTGGCTGTAGCCCAATTGGTGGGGCGCTGGTTTACCACATGCCTCCTCAAGCGGGCAGACCACCTTGAGAAGGCAAGCCGCCATGGGCAGGGCAAGCCCCCACGAGCAGGCAGGCCACTGCGTGGTGAGCTGACTCGGTGGGTTGCCGCAGCGGGGGGAGACAAGCAGACACAGAAGAACGCAAAAATCAACACAGCAAGAACAAGCAGAAAGGGGGGGATATGTAATAAATAAATTTTAAAAATGGGCAAAAGACTTGAAAAGGCAACTGTCCAAAGAAGAAATACAAATGGTGAAGCAACACATGAAAAATGTTCAACATCACTAGCAATTAGGGAAATGCAAATCAAAACAACGAGGTATCATTTCACACCTATTAGACTGGCCGTTATTAAAAAGTTGGAAAACTGTAAATGTTGGAGATGATGTGGAGAGATAGGAACTCTTATTTGCTGTTGGTGGGAATGTAGAATGGTACAGCCACTGTGGAGGACTGTTTGGCAGCTCCTAAGGAAGTTGAATATAGACTTGCCATGTGACCCAGCAATACCATTGCTAGGTATATACCCAGAAGTACTGAAAGCAGTGACACGAATAGACATCTGCACACCAATGTTCTTAGCAGCATTATTCACAATAGCTAAAAGATGGAAACAACCCAGGTGTCCATCAACTAATGAATGGATAAAGGAAAATTCGGAGTATACACATGATGGAATATTATGCAGTGGTAAGAATAAATGAAGCCCTGAAACATATGACAACATGGATGAACCTGGAGGACATTATGTTGAGTGAAGCAAGCCAGATACAAAAGGATAAATACTGTATGATTGCACTATTATGAATTAAATATATTATGTGAAATATAAATATTATATATATGAGACCATTTTTCCTTGAAACTGAACAAATATAGGTTAATACTACAAAATGTAAATATCAGACAAAAAAAGCATTAAAGTGAAGGAGACCAGACACAGTACTATATATTGTATGATTCCAATTATATAAAATGTAAATATAAATCAATTTATAAAGATGAAATTAGATTAGTGGTTATGTAGGGCTGAGGAAGGAATGCTAAGGGGTGTGGATTCTTTCTTTTTGGAGTAATGATATTCTAAAATTTTTGAGATAATGAATGCACAACATTGTGATTACACTAAAAGCCATTGATTATACACTTCGGTTAGATCATATGGTATGTGAATATATCTCTATAAAACTGCTGAATAAACAAATACATAATTGTGCAAGAATAGCCAGAAATAGCAGCTAGGTTAAAACAAAAAAATATTAGAGTGCATATAAATGAAAGAGAATTTAAAGAAACATATAATCTTCACAAATTATGTAAAAATGATATTTGACAAAATCCAGCACCATTTCTTGATTAATATATTCAGAATACTAGGAATAAAAGGAAATGTCCCAACATGATTTTAAAAAAAGGTATATATGAAAATCTCATAGCTAACATGATATTTAATGGTGATAGATGGAAAACTGCCACCACCCCACCCTACCCCCAGTCAAGAACAACACAAAGAATAAACAAAATAAGATTGCCTATTTTTACCACCATTATTCAAAATTGTACTTGAAAA
Organism: Chaetophractus vellerosus; assembly: GCA_004027955.1. Taxonomy (NCBI): domain Eukaryota; kingdom Metazoa; phylum Chordata; class Mammalia; order Cingulata; family Chlamyphoridae; genus Chaetophractus; species Chaetophractus vellerosus. The sequence continues at coordinate 17,074 of PVKH010012518.1, forward strand.
AAGACATACAAATTAGAAAGGAAGAAGTCAAACTTTCCCTTTATGCAGATGACACGAACCTATTTATAGAAAATCCTGAAAAGCCCAATACAAATCTACTAGAGCTAATAAATGAATTCAGCCAAATGGTGGAGTACAAGATTAATATGCAAAAAAAATTTTTGGTACATACCCCCCCCTT
>PVKH010012519.1:0-17247 GCA_004027955.1 Chaetophractus vellerosus
ATTTTATTTTCTAACTTTATGCATCACTTTGTCTTAGATGTGCCTCTTTGTAGAGTAATATGAAATTTTTTTCTTTGATGAATTCTTTTAAGATATTTTATATTTGTTCATGTTAGTTTTTAGTATGTTTAATGTTTTCCTAGTTTTTAAAGAAGCCCCAACTAATAAAACATATGTTCTTTGTTTCAATTCTTCCAACATTTTTATAATGTTTTCATTACTTATAATTTTTATGGGTTTTTATGTCTTTCATCGTGTGTTCTGTTTGTTTTGCTTTTGTCTCCAATAGTCTTCTACTGATTTAGGAATAGTTTATTGTTTTTGTTAACTACTTTAAATTTTATAATGCTATGTATTTAATCTTCCAGCTCTAGATGCTACTTAATAATCCAGTATTGTGACCAATGAGAAAACTTTCCTTTTTCTCCCCTTCCCCTTTCTCTTCTCTACCATTTTTTATTTAATATTGTTAGTGAGTAGCTTATCTTTGTGATGTAAATATGGATGTAGTTCTATTTCCTCACTTATACTTTTCAAATCATCCTCTTTAACATATATTTATTTTATACGAGGTAGCATTCCTACCATCCTTCCAAATACTTTTCCTCTTTTTCTACCAATTATCATTTTATCCATGATTTCTACATTGTTGGAGCAGATCAATTCCTTAAATCCCCACCTTTGTTTTAGTCTTTATTCTGATATCACACAGATTTGTTGTTCATTGATATTTTCTATAGTTGTCACTTGGTTGCCTCTATAAGTGCTCATGGAAACAATATTCTCTGAGTTCTTGAGCATTCAAAACTGTGGCACAATGCCTGTATACATGAAGGAAAGTTTGACTACATATAAAAATGCTTAGGTCACATTTTTTATTTTGAGTATCTTGTAACTTGTTGCTACATTGCCCTCTGCCATTGAAAATGGCTATGGGAATTTCATAAACTATCCTGGATTTATTTTCCTTCTCATAAGGGTTCTGAAACTTATTCTTATGTTTGTTTGAAGCCCAGTAAATTTACTAGGTCATGTTTCAATGTAGGTCTTACTGGGTTAATTTCCCCTGTTTCATAGTATGCCTTTTAATATGTAAATCCAATATTTTCTGATTTTGGAACTTTTTTTTTAAAATTATATGTATGTTTTTCCACTATACCATGATCTTAGTTTTCTCTTTTGGAGTCCTCAGTTATATAAACTGTACATTCTGAGATGGAGATTAGCATGCACGGTATTTGCTCTGTAATATTCTTGATATAAATACCAGCAGAAATGAGGGGAAAGAAGCATGATTTGAAGAAGGAAAAGTTAAAATGCAATGCTGTCTCTACATAGGTCACAGCCCTATGGGGAGGATTGAGTTTTACTATTATTCATTGTTGCTACTGGATATTGACTGCCCATGGAAGGAGGCCAAGCTTTAGGTGAGGAAGTTTTCTTCAGCCAATGTATCTCTACAGGGGTCTAACAGTGGATGGACATCCTCCAACAACACTCCCAGAAGTTAAGGGAATAAGCCATTCATTCCTGGATTGAGATATGGTGCATGTCACACCATTCACCACAAACCATTCCTTGAATTGATTGGAATTATTATTTTTTTTGTACATGTTCTAGAAGTTCCTCTGAGACTCCTAGGAAAATATGAGATGAGAATAATTAGTGGGATAATATGTAGTTCTCACTGCTACAGTTGTTCTTAGGGTCACACTTGCTATTTTTTGTTTCCCTCCTCTTTTCTGCATTTTCCCCTAACCCTCAGCTAGAAATGGTTAACTTGGTGGCAGTACCCAGAATTTCATAGTCCACAGTCTGAGCTTTATGAACTTGAACATTTTGCCTATAATTGGAACCCAAATGAATCATCTGGGTAGGAAACATATTCTTTCTAGGCCCCTACTGTGTAATAAAAACTATTGATAATCAGGGTTAATTATCTCTGCCTCAATAATGACTTCTCCTTGTCTTTTCTGATGGCCCTTGGAATGAGGAGTCTGAAGTAACCAGGTGGCAACCATAACTTATAGTTCAATGCTATGTGTCCTGATGGGAGTATTTCTCCTTTGCAGACCAAGACAACACACATTAGTCAGAGTTGTGGGTGTAGGGAGGAAAAATTCCTCAATTGGGACAGTGGGAGTGATGGTGGTCCATTCATATATCCAACCCTTGGTTATTGAGCATGCAATATACATATAAAAGTACATTTTACATATAAAAGTGCTTGAGTCAAAGTGTATACTACATTCTGGACAGTGTCAGTCTATCCACATAAAGGTGTCCTTGAATGCTGGCACTATAGACATTCCTTAAACAGGTCATTTGAATTCTTTACTCAGCTGGCAGATTTTAGGTTGTGTGATATGGGATATGACATGTGAAGATCCTGGACATGAGACCACTCTTGTTCTTTTTTATTGAAAGACTATTCATCTGAAGTGGTCCCATGTGTCATCCAGTATTGATGGATTAAACACTCTGTAGGCCATTTGATATTAGTGCTGGCTGAGGCTCTACAGGCATCAAAGGGGGATCCATCTCCAGAATATGTATATTTTTCTGGCATAAGGAATTGTTTTCCCCTTTCAAAAGGGAAAGGCTAGAATATAGTCAATGTGCCACCAATTGGCCGGACATGTTAAGGTGATGATCATTGATTTTTGCTTCTAGCAAGTTGGACATTTGGCTTCACCAGTTCAGAAAAATGTTAAATATTCCTATGCATAATCTCCATGCCTGACTTCATGACCACTTCATTCATGCCTCCATTATATCAGCATCAGGATGCTCGAAGTCAATTGGCTGAGCCATTTTTCCAACCTGGTTGCATTGTATCTGTTCTTTGGTGAATGCTTTCCGGTGGGTTTTAATATACAATGCAAAAATCTTTACACTTTGTTTCATTCCTGTATGCCAATCGCATGCCTCCTTATACCAGATTTTTCATTCTTCCTCCTTTCAAGACTTTGACTGGATGGCCAAGAAATTCACAAATGTTCATGAACCCATATATAATCTAAGCCCCAGCCACTCTTCTTTCCACTCAAAGTGAATAATCAGGTGCACTGAATAAATCTCTGCCCACTGAGATTCTCTACCTCACCACCATCTTTCAAGGCGTATTCTGAGTGGAATTTTAGTGCATTTGCTTTTCAAATGAGCTGACTTATTCATGAATCAAGCTCTTGATATTTCCTCCACTATTATATGGTCATAAGGGAGGTCTCCAAGGGGCCATCGCTGTAGATGCAAGGAGACCTTGTGAAACATTGGCGAATGATATGGGTTTCTGGGCTACGTGATCATGTATCTTTCATGGGCTTTCCAGTCCTTTTCATGTTTGGTTTTAGCTGTTGAGTGTTGCTGGGATTGCCCAACCTTATAACTCAGTGGATCTTAGAGAACCCAGCCCAGGATGTACTTCCACATGGCTTTTTGGTGTTCTGTGTCAAGAGCCCTGTCTCTTCCAGTATCCAGTAACAAACGTGCCGGGAACTGTTTTTTAAAAAGTATATAAACCTCCACAGCACGTGACATGGCCTTATCCAGAAATCTGGTGGTCTGCATTATAATTTTACTTACTATTTCCCCCATTTTTCTAAAATGTATCAGCCAATGCACTCCTTTCCAAGAGTGAAACATGCCAGTTCACACTGTTGAAAGTTTTAAATCGTATGCTTGGAACTATCTGTGGCCCAGCTACCAGCAGTGAAGGTCTTATCGTTTCCAGCTGAGAGGAAGCTATCCAGATACAAAATCAAACAAAAGCATCTGATTTCCTTAACACCCTCCTCCCCCACTTCTGGTAACAATGGATAAAATTTTAGTGTTACAGGAAGTTGATGGTAATTGGTGTACAAGATTTTTTTAAGGCATTCTCATCATTGTTGACACCTATGGAGTGAAGGGGAACAAAGTAGTTTCAGGAAGAAGAAGAGTTAAAAGCCATTTAAGGGAACTAATAAAGAGCTCTGAAGCTGGGATGGCCTATTATCCTGAACTGGGGTAAAGAGTCTATGTCTTTTTCGACCAGTCTTTTGATGTGAGCATCTCACATCAAATAGGCATGACTTTGAAAAAATCGGTTATATTTTTAGCCAAGGCATTCCCAAAAGGAGCTGACAGTCCCACTACCGAGATGAATATGTTCTTTATTTATAAAGGGGTTCTGGGTACCCCATCACAATACTCAATATATATATTGAGCCTGTAGTTATACAACTCAAACTCCTCTTTTGATAAAATTATAAAATTGGTAAAGACTTCCAAAGCATCTAAGTTTATTCAGAGGATGCATATGGAGAAGTAGAGTGAAATTGAGGACAGATTCCAGGTGTTTAGCCCAATTATAGCAGACCTCAAAATTATTCTTTTTTGAGGAGAAAATATAGCCTAAAGTAAAAATGCAACAAGATGTAAGAAAGTGAGCTGAATGGTGGCCAAATCAGTTAATATCAGATAAATAAGAGTCATACATCCAGGCCATATATTCAAGAAGAAGGCTGTCCTTGTGGCTACTGAGTAAAAACAGGACTTTTACATTGTAAAAATGGGCTATCCAGAAATGTTGAAATATCCAATTCCTAACAGTAATAAAGACCTAATAAATAGCTGTATCAGGAAAAACAATTCCTTCAATGAGGGATTTAAAAAAGAAGAAGGAACTAGTATAGCATCTGTACAAACATATTCCAAGGGAAATAAGTAAGCAAAATGAATTATCTGGCAAAGAACAATAACCAGAAAAATGTTGCTATATATATATATAGTATTCTCTTTGGACTAAACTAATTTTTTTTAATTCTGTATTTTGTGTTTTTTTTTAATCTTCTTTCTTTTATATTCATAAAGTTTCACTGGGATAGTTCAAGTTATTAGTCTTTTCCAAAGAACCATGTTTTAAATTATAAAATCCATCATTAATAAAAATTCTGAGAAGTCAAACTCATATAGCACATTGTAAACTATATAAAATGTCTGTAAAATAAGTTGAAATCCAATGAAACCTATCTCATATAGTATGGATTTTTCAAGATATTCAAGATTATTCCTGAAATGTATGTGGTTTGGTGTGCTTCAACTGGGAGTCTTGATAAAAATACAAATGTTCAGAATATACCTTTTGAGATTTTAAATCTTTGAGATATGGGGCAAGAAAAGCAGGGTCTATATTTTTAACAAGCTCTCAAGCAGATATGGATGCCTAGTGAAGTTTTATAACTCCTGACTTAAGTGTTTTTTATTAAATTACACTGCCATAGGTGAAACGGGAAGGGCAAAGAGCTGAGTATAAATATTTGGCCATTGTTTCCCCCAAAGACACAAAACCAAGTTTCAAATTAAATAGAGTCTTATAGCTATGCAGATGACAAATTTTAACAAACAGGAGTAAAAAACAACTTTAATATTTATGGAAAAATAGATCATGAAATTAAGAGTGAGATACACAATAATTAACTGTAGCACTTCATGGAGGGTGAGGTTGAGGGTTCATTTTAACACACTTCAAAATTTCAAGGTAACTGTAAAGAAGAAAAAAAATTATTTCCTTGAATTCACCAGCAACAAAGTTTTTGGACCGTGCTGCACACTATATGAATGCCAAGCCATGGTCCATTAACATCAAAGGAGACATAAAAGTGAGAGGATTTAGGTGGCTTAGTGGGCTGTTTCAGAGATAGGCTATTATTGAAGTTATACTAAGTTGGCAGCTATACTGGTAAAGAATTAAAAAGATCTATGACTGGTTTCTTAGATGGAAATTTCTGTGTTTCAGTATTCTAGAGTCTCACTCATTCTCTGTAGGCAGTGGACTAAAACTATTCAATTCCTCTCTTATTTTGGATCGAATGGGTTGATAAATATATAAAGTTCAGTGTTCGGAGGATTCATTTTTTATAAAGTTACCCTAAAAAATTTACAGGCTCTAGTGTGGGGGAAAAGAAAAGAGTAGGACAAATACATATGAACCCATGATCTACCCACCAAAAAAGTTTCTTGCATAAATTTTTTTTCAGTTCACAGAAATCTTACTTAACTTTAATTTTTAGACCACTGCATAGTAGCTGCCTTCCCATTGTCCACCTAAAAAATAAAAGGAGAGCATATAAATATACAAAACTGGAATAAATCATACACAATGCTAACTTAGATCTCTTTAAATTAAAAAAAATGGACTTCAAAAGGGTCTCTAGCTTGCTAGGCAAGCATTGAGGTAATTCAGAGTCATATAGCTCAGGCACAAATCAAGATTTACTAAGGGAACTTACAGGGAGTCAGTAGGACATACGTGATCCCCAAGCTCTTCTCTTCTGGAGAGGATGCAGCTGGATACTCCATGGGTTATGCTTTCAGAGAGATTCAACATTTTACAAAGAACATATGATAATGGTGCTTGGGTAACTATTAAAATCATTTTCAAGGAAAGATTGTCTGTGTCTGCTGAGAAGAAGAGTTTCATACCAGCTCCGAGACACTCGGTGCTCAGGAATTTTGCATTGGATCACCCAATGGAATAATTATAAGACATTCAATAACAACAGCTCATGAGAATATGTAAATTTACTATTCAGTCAATCTAAAGGTGGAATGCTGGCTGTGGAGAATCATGTGAGGCTCTGCCATTGTGACAATTGGCCAATTTGGAGGAAAAGCAGTAATTTGCTCATTCCTTTGGACCTGTTCACTTAAAGGTAGGTTGCATTAGTGAATTATGCTTCCTAATCAGATTGCCAGAATTATAGACATTACCCCAATAAACCCATAGTTCATGAGGGCAGGCTTAACACTAGATTGGTAAACCTTTTATATATTTATTTTCATGAATCAATTTTCTAGAGTTCGTCTCAATCTGTAGTTTGGTTCAGGGGGATTGTTGGAGGATGGGAGCATCATCCTTACGAATTGTGACTCTCCCTATAATGAGCCAATCTGTTAAGGTCCAAAACCAGACTGAAAGCTGCTGACCAAATGATAAGTATATTTCAGTTGCATGAGGAAATTTTCAAGACCAAAAACCTAATTAGAACTGAATACCGGAAGAGTCTCATTATTAAATGCATTAATCAGTGTGATTAATTAAAGGTCATTGATACCTTTAATTCTATGTCCTCTAAAGGAGATATGTGGCCCAAATGCAAACCTTCTTTCATCACTTACTGGATTTCTTCCAAGTCCTCCTTTTGCAGAAAGTTCCATTCAAAGTTGGCTGCTGACCTGGCAACTTAGCATAGCAGAATTAATCAAAGTGCCAGATGTTGATTATATGGTTTGCAATATCCAAAGACAAACAAGCATTAGGCCTCCTTCTTTGTAACACTGGGTTAAGTAGTGGCTAGTGTTTTTTTCATTATTAGGCAGTGAAATTTTCTTTAGACAGGTTAACCACTTGTGGAGTACAACCTGAGATTTTGTTCTGTGGTTCATGGTCTACACATTTTTTTCCCTCAGTTGTGGCTGGATGGCATCTCATATAAAATAAGCAATTTCTTTGATGCAAGCCACTATCAAAAGATCACCAATATGAAGAAATGTTTGGAGCATACACTAAGTTAATGTTATAATAAGGTTTGCCTGATTCACTGATAGCATGTTACTATGCAATCGAAATACCTCAGTATCAGGATAATTCAGGACATATAATCCCTACAAGGTAAAAAAAAAAAAAAGCCTGGTATTTGATATCTCTATTGAAAGATATAAAGGAGTAAATAAAATTGTAAAAGGTCATGTGACAAGTGCTAATAGCTTAGTCACTATTAAAATATCAGACATTATGTATGCAATAAAGTCTACCTCTTTACTTAAGCCACCATAATGTACAGTGAGGCATCAAGTAATATTAGAGGTTTTCATCATTTGGGAAAGATTGTTAAACTTGAAAGTAGAATAGCATAACCTCTCTATTAAATCTGATATGAAGAAAGTGATTTCTTAGAATGCGTTTTCAGTTGCACAAACCTTACAGGTTTGGTGAGTACAGCAACTTTAAAAGGGTGCACAACCTACCATTATAGTGGCCACTAGTGTAAATACACCCAGACAGTGTATGAACACACTCAAGCATTGTGCTTCAGGAACCTAGACTATCAATAATAATTATGCAAAATGAAAATTACTAGCAAACTTGTTTCAAATATCTTTTAGTATATATGACCTGATTGTGTCAACAATTAATGAGATCAGTTCTGAAATACCAACATGCTCATTTGTTTATTGTGGTCTCTATCAGGCCCAGGTATAAATGCACTGGCCAAATGTATCAATTTCCCAAGACTGAGAAGCTTTCCAGGACATGAGACTTCAGTGATAAACCAGGAAAGTCCCAGGAAAACCAGGACAAGTTGGTCACCCCAGATATAGTATTATATGGATTCTAGTGTCTATAAACCCAGGAATGACAATCTTCTCTCCACACGTTTTCTAGTACATTTGAACTGGGGCATAAGCTCAGGAATCCTTGTGAGCAGGTATGGACGCTACTTTTGATTTTTGGCCTGAATTAAGGCAATCAAACCCGATTAAAGAGAACCTCAAGAAGCAGATTGGAATTACTTTTTCAGAATATTTCTGAATGTTGTAGGATTTTCTGAGTAGCCTGTTCCAGAAGTTCTAAGATATGATGAATGATCACTTTAGTCTCATTGTGTGGGATGCTTTAGAGCTTTGTGAGGCAAATAATGGGAATGGAAATGAACATCTTTTATACTTCGAGGGACATGCACACACCACCACCAAACCTTCACAAACACCCAAAGGATCACTGGAACATTTCCTTCTATCTGATATGCTGGTAGAATTCCTCCTGACACTAGCTTTAACTTGAGTGCATAAAGACTTCCATGATTTTCAGCATCAGCTCACAGTTCCAAGTAAGTGGTAAATACTGGCTAAATAAATATCTAAAGAAAAACGGACCCATAATTATGGCCATGAGGGAATGCATTAAAAAGAAAGTTTATTTCTCATTATATCATCTTCATGATGTTAACATTTGTGTCACATTGGAAAAAGGGAAAATTTATAAAATTTAGAGATTGGACATTGTATTTAATTATAATTTCTGGCTTGATAGAACAGGCTAAGATATTATTAAACATCTTGTGAATCTGTATATTATGCCAATAACTCTGGTGACTAAGAAGGGCATAAGAGTTCACAGTAGACATGGACGTGTATTAAATGAAAGATTATTACTATACTCTTACCAAATTAAAAACAATTCCATCTAAAATATACAAATATACTTAACATGCAGATTATACAGATAAGGAAATAAAATTCATTTATATTTTCACCAACTAAACTCATCTATTTTTAGTATTTTGTTTTCTTGTCAAGATTTTATTTATGTATTATTATAACATGCTATTTTATTATTTTTATTTTTTAAATATCAAGTTTTGAACATCTTTGCATGTCATTAATTATTCTATTAAAATATGTAACAATTTAAATAACTGATTAGAGTTACATTTTATAGATGATCATGATTTTAAATGTATTAGCCATTGTTGAGCATATAGGCTGCTTTCAATTTTATTACTGCTATAAACATCTCAATATTTCATACCGATTATTTTTTATGATATATTTCTAGATATGAATTGGTGGAATCAAATTGCACAAAAATATCTATGTTTTTGCTAAATTGTCATTTAAAATATTATACCAACATTTCCTCTCAAAATACTGTGCAAGAGTTCCTCAGTAGAAGTAGTGGTTAATCAGCCATAATTTGTATAAGCCTTATTTTTCTTTTTAAATTAAAATGAAAAATTCAAAAGGCTGTATATTGATCTAATCAGTGTATACAGACTATCTTAACAGAATCATAAACCTTGGCCATAATTGCCTTTTTAGCTATTTTAGGCATTGGTTTTAATTTCATTCTTATAAAACCGTAGAGCTTAATAAATAAATGAACCATGAAATAATGTTCCCCAAAGGATGGCCAGCTTCATATCATGATTCTCCACTTATAAATTTAATGTTATATAGAAAGATAACGCCATCCTAAAATGGCATATTTGACAGATTGATTTATCTTTGTGTTCTTTGTGTTTTGATGCACATACTTTTTAATGGCATTCATTCATTAATTTGACAAGGTATGCCTCCTATGTGTATGACACCATGGTAGTGCTGGGGGTATTTATAAATGAATATAATACACACTCTGCCCTCAAGAAGTTTGAAAACTAGTAGGGGAGAGACATGAATATAAATAGCCATTATTCAAGATGAAATGCTCCCAGAGTGTGAAGGCAAACTCCAGGAGAATGCTAATGGATGCAATTGCTTCTGTCTAAGGAAAACCAGGTAAATTGACATTGGTTGGGCTTTAAATGTTTAGTGGAGTTTTACTCTTCTTAAAAAAGTTTATTCTTTTTGCAGCTTTAAAAATAATCAAAAGATATATTCCAGACATAAAAGCAATACTAGCTAAAATATTTGTGGGTTTCTAAAAATTTCCAGGGCTGGTAGGAATCTCAAAACCCATCTAATCCCATATACTGTCAAGCAGTGAATAAAACATTTGAGAAGTGGAAGTAAGTTTTATAATACAATTTCAGTTATGCATAACCATGTTAGAATTCATAGTGCTCCACTCTTGCCAACTGCCTTTCTCTGATTCCTAGATCATTTATCGTCTGCAGATACTCAGTTCTTTAAGACTTGTGAGGGAGAAATCTTCAGTAAGGGTATTTAGGCTTATTGATTTGAGTCAAACTAGAGGAGATAGTGACTGCATAATGGAAATTAATATGTCCCTTAAATGGCTCTGCAAAAGAAATCTATCCCCGATGACTACCATTTTAGTTCTCTATTTATAATTAACATTTGAGTCAAAATGCATTCTTAAATATTGTTTTCTTTTTAAATTACGGAGTACTTTCAATTGAGAATGAGGAGGGAGGAGACAGGGGTTGAGTCATTATTCTGTAAATTATTAGTATATACTTGGGAAAATCTTTTGACCTTTCTGGACTCAGGTTTCCTTATTGGTTAAAAGAGGACATTTCACTCGGTGGTTTCTAAGTCTGTTTTAAATCTAACATTTCCTTTGCTTTTTATTTTTTTTTCCTTTTTCAGGTCTTAAACGCAATATAAATTTTAAAATTACTTTTATCAGGCAGAAATTTCATGATTTTGGTGCCTGGATGCTTTCACGCTCAGTTGTCATAATATCAACTGTTACTTTTTAAGGACCTTTCTTCCCTTCCCCAGAGATGACTGTATTCTACAAGTTAAGTTTTTGTCTTCCAGTTCTATTTAATGCAGTGTTAAAATTCAACACCAAATTCAAATGTTACGACAAATTAATTTTTAAAATTATAATTACATGTTTTAGTTTTATTTTAAATAAAGCTACATAATTGCTGTAGAGAATTACTCTGTCGAATGCAGGTGGGATACAATATAAAATGTACCTTTTCTGAACAAAGGAAAAAAGTTACACAAACCACAGCTGTAATTACCAGGTGCAGGGATATAGGAAAAATAATTTTCTAGTCACTGTATTCATTCATCTTATTTTGAGTAGGAAATTATAGTTTGTCTAATAAAAAAGCTGTCACTTTAATTTGCTAAACAGCTGATTGGTTGAATAATAGCACACCCTTCTACTTGGTACATTGGCCTGTTTGGGGATTACTTTCTAGAAAAAAAATGAGTCTTTTTTTTTTTTTTAAATCCATGGGATATTATTCTTTCCAAACTGTCAGCTCAAGGCTGAAATCTTGTTTGGAACATGAGAAATGGGTGGTCGTTTCTGCAGGCCTACTGCTCACCTCTGCAGTTTTCTCAAGAGACCAGTGGCAGAATTGAATTATCAGAGGCCACTGAAGAGGTTGCTCTTGACAGTTTATATTGCACTAGAGACCCATCATTGATGCAGCCATAATTTTAATCAATGTTACACATACAGCCAGTAGTGCCAAGAAAAGTCAAGATTGACCGGATTACCTACTCCATTTCTCCCCAGAGAGTCTGTCAGTTCACTAGACTCTGGAGTTGCACTGAAAGCTGACACCACTCATCCACCCCACATTTAAAAGTGTATTTCAGTAGACATTTAACTTTGAAGGAATTATTGTCTGAGCCTTTCCACTTAAATTTTTGAATTTAAAATCTATTTCTTCCTATAAAATTATATTTATATATTTTTTAAAATATTCAAAATTATATATATTTTTTACTATTAGCAGAGTACTTTCAATATAATTAAAAAGATGTATTTTTGAACAATATATGTATAGAATAGTTCAATATTCTATGTCTTTTAGTCATCAGCAAAATTTTATTACAATTAGAACCTTAATTTTTGTATTTTTTTCTTCCCTGAGTGCCCTTTAATAAATTTAACCAAGAACAGAAGACCTATATATTACATAATTGGATCATAGCCAATTTTAGCTTTTTAGAAAACACAGATGGACTTGATCTTATTTATCCCAATCTGAAGTATAAAAATCTACTAATTTTTAAAAAATTACATTTGATGATTTTCCATATTATTCAATGTCTAGAAACACAAAACGTTGATCCATCTAACTTTATATTTTTATGCAATAAGATGATTACTTTAACACATGCCATAACAGACCACAGACAAAACATTTTTATTATTCACTGGATTAGAGATAAAAGAGACACTAAAAATATCTCTTTCTATAATATATGTGATTATAATCTGCTTTGATAGAAAGTTTTTTACTTCCAATGACTGCTATGTGGAAGCCTAGAGTTGTCACTTTTACTTAAGTGTTTGACTCATTGTTTTTTGCTTATGTACTACTTTTTTTGTACACTACTCTAAAACCAAACTTGACCAGGCCATTTTGCATTTTATTGGCATCTATTAAGTTTTTGAAACTACTTTGCATATATAAATTGAGCAAAATACAATAAATAAAACTGTGGCTCTTCTATGGCCTACCTTGTCATATTTACCCATAATTAATACCAGAAATTGTCTCTGTTTGACACTCATGTTCTGTAAGTGTTAAGTTTTAATGGAAACTTAAAGCTATACAAAATACAATAAGTATGAATAAGATTTATCCCTGTATTGGAATATATCAGAGAAATAAATCAGTGTCAAACACTGAAATGTACACACTAAAATGCAGACTATTTTATGGAAGCAGGCAGTACTTAGTATGTTGCTTACATAGTTTCTTTAACATCATAATGAATAATTGGCTTCTAAGCTAGAGTTCAGTTAGATTATTGCTAAAATAAAGAAGCATGCCAGCTAAAAAATAACTTTCTTCAACTCTTACCAATATTTGTTAGGGTACAATCACTAATTATCTGTAATAGGCACTGTGAATTCAGTAAAATTTTTCTTTAGAAATGGATTTAAAAATTCTTCAAACATACAGATTTGTGCTTGTATGCTCTATACTCTCTTATTAACTCATAATTCTGGGAGGGCTTCATGCTTTGCTTTTTTTTTTGTTTAAATAAAAACTTGAGGAAATCTCAAAATATAGGTACTGTTAATATTTAGCATTTTGATGTTTTGAAGATTCTAATGCATGACATGGAGGCTAATTCGATAAGATAATTACAGCTATAATGTTTTTAATTGAGATAAATGCACAGGGGAAGAGTTGACTAAATATAGCCATTTCAACTTAAAGTTTGAGTCTATTTAGTTGTTGCAAATGTGGTCTTTATAATAGAAAACACACACTTTTCTGTCATTTTAATCTAGAATTAATTTGTGCATTTCCCTTAGCTATAATTTTCCATGTTATCAACTCTTCAGCAAATTGATAATACTTTTTTCTATGTAATTATTAGTGTTTACTGATGACATTCATCATATTTAAAGTGATTATTAATATAATCATATCTTATTAGTGCTGCCAAATTTAAAATCTTGAGTTAATTTATAAATCATGCATGCATACTCTCTATATGTAATACTCATGACAGTTTTTAGTAGGGTCATGAATGAACTACTCTGCTATTTTGTATTTTTTGTTTAAAAGAAGTTCCTGAGCATCATTAGGTATGATTAACCCAAAGTAATTTTTGTCAAATTTATATATATTACTTCAATTGGCATTACTTCATTGTCCTTTGCTTATAAATCCCACAATGTTGCAGACTTTATTCAAAATATGACTTGCCCCTCAATGACAGGTTGTCTACCAGAACAAATATGGTCACTAGCCATAAAAATTTTTTACATGTCCAAAATATCACAATTAAATATAGCAGAAGCTTATCAAATTTTCACTTTATTAATCAATATTGAATTAAAATCACTGGTTCTATCTCCAGACACAGTATAGTAACTTTGGACTTACCATCCTATTGTAAACAACTATATAACTGAATAAAATATTGAAGACAACATATTTTCAGACACTGTTCAATTGGTAGCTCAGGTCTTAGGTATTTGAGGGAATGGAAACTCATGTACCTGAGCTTTCAAACTATAACATTTTCTGGCTGCATGAAAAGTGTATGGAGTCCAAGTAGAGAACAACTCTATTGCTGAGTGGAGCAGGTAGAAATAGCAATGTGAGACTGAGGAAGTGACTGGAATTTGTGAAGTATTATACTAGAATTAGACATCTGTACAGAAAGAGGTCCCTAAAATCTGTCTGAGGTTCCTCTGGAATTATTGGATGAAAGATGGGCTATGCATGCACAGAGGGAGAATCTAAGAATCTTTAAAAAGACATCAGTTGCTCCATTTCTGAGCATATACTGGAGATGGCATAGTGCTAGATGTTCTGGAGTTCCAACCCATACACAGTGGAGATACTTATTCGAGATACTTTGCACACAATTGATATGTCTGAAAGTCTATGCTTCAAGAGTAAGGGCCATCTCTCTATGCCAAACTCAGAATATGAATACATTACCTTCCTCCCAGTGTGGGACATGACTCCCGGGGATGAGCTTCCCTGGCAATGAAGGATTACTTACAAATGACAACGGGCAGTACGACTGGGAAAAGACTTCAAAGTGAGTCAGGAGGTCAATCCAGAGGTAACACTTATGCAAATCCCAGTAGGACCTCCTAGGCTTCCAATATGGATATCACCCCAAACAGAGGGCCTCCAGAGGGCTTTGGAGATATCCAGGTCCTATATCAGGGCAGATATTCCCAGAGTTTGGTGCCTTACTAGTGAGCCCTGGTTTGGAGTCCTTGCTCCTGAGAGTGACAGAGTCTGACTGAAATATGTCTTCACTGCACATGGTCCATCTGTCTCTTCTATTCAAATGTATACTTGATGCCAGAGTTTTAGGTGTACTTCCATAGACCGGAGACTACAGGCTGTCCATGTGCCAACTGGGTCCAGGGACTCTGTGGACCTGCAACTCCTATGCTACAACTCAATGGACTCACCCAGGACACCTAGTTGGGAGTTGACGATGGACGATGGCTATGTAGGGGAATGCAAAGAGCCTGCAGCTGCAGGCAGGATAATCTATCCCATCATATCCATGGGATATAAGCCCCCTCTCACTTGGTGGTGGAGGGGACATCGCCATCCCAGACCCCTCGGGATTGGGGGAAGAACTGTGGACTAGAATGGACTTGTAGGTGTCCTGCTATAGACTTGTGATATATTCAATGGAAGAAATTGCAAAATTATGTGGAGCCAGGGTCACTGGACACTTTGGGAGCAGGATGAGGGAAGAGCAATTGTAGTGCAGGGGTTTTTTGGGGACCTGGGAATTGTCATGGGTGATACTGCAATGGAGGATGTAGGCCATTTTGTATCATCATGTATCATGCAGAAATGTATGAGAAAGAGGGTCATCTGCAGTCTGAACTGTGATCATGGGGGCAAAGCCCCAAAATGTGTATATCTATCACAGGTGTTATGCCACACTGATGAGGGATGTGTATGTGGGGGGTTGTGGGAGGTGTGGGGGCATGGCATATGGGTACTCCTGGAATCTCTGTGTAACATTTATGTAATCAGTGTACCCTAAACATATATATATAGATATATAAAAAATAAATAAATAAATAAGATTGAAAAAAAGAGTAAGGGCCAATCCCTAAAACAGACTTGCCAACATTTTCTGTAAAGATGCAGATAATAAAGATTTTAGGGTTTCATGGCCATATTGTCTCTATTGCAACTACTCAACTTTGCAGTTGTAGTACAAAAACAGCCACAGACAATGCATATGGCACGGTTATGTTCTAAAACAACGTTAGAACACAAAACAGAACAATAACAAAAAAGCAGGCTGTAGGCTGAATTTGGCCCATGGGAGATAGTTTGCCAACTCTTGCCCTACAGCATGAGCCATATCCTGAGATTGAGATTGAGGATAAAACCTGAATAGACCTCCCCGAACAAAATGTAAACCCAAATTTAACATGATTACTAGGATCCTCCATGAATTTAACTGCCTTCCAGAATAAAATGCAACACCTTTGTAAAGGAAGACAATGTATTGCAAATTCCCTACAATGTGTAATCCACAATGATCAAAATAGAATATTTTTTAAAAATCAGTATAAGTAACCCTGTGATGATCCAAGTGTTGACTTTAGAAGACAAGATCTTAATATTATAATTAAACATATATTTGACAATTTAAAGTAAAGGATGTATGTTATTAGAGAAGAAATGTAAAATGTCAGTCAAAAAAGAAAGAACTGGATTGAAAAATAACCCAAGTTGGAATTCTTGAATGGAAATCTATAATATCGCAACTGAACAATTCATTGGGTAGATGGAACAACAAACCAAGCACTGCAAAGGAAAGTGTAGTGACTGTGAACTAGAGATCAAAGTGAACTGTCCATTTCAGTGAGTTCATACATTATATATGTCCTTTTGCATCTGAAATAATTAAAATAAGCAAATCCATAGAGTTAATGTTTAACTGATACAATTTTTCTGTTTGAGATGATGGAAAAGTTTTGGTAATGGGTGTTGGTGATGGTAGTAGAACAGTGTGTCGACAATAACGCTCCCCATGCCCCCCACCCCCCGAGATTTGGCCGACGCGCTCCACTCTCCACTGGCGACAGGCTGGGCTCAGCTACATCCGATACTCCCAGATCTGTGCAAAAGCAGTAAGAGATGCACTGAATACTGAATTCAAAGCAAATGCCTAGAAGATTTCTGGCAGCAGCGTAAAAATTGTGAAAGTGAAAAAGGGATAATCTACCCTGACTAAAGCTTGGAATGCTACATTTTCAAGGTGAAGATGTATGGGCATATGTTATGGCATATTGAAAGCCATCTG
>PVKH010012520.1:0-10460 GCA_004027955.1 Chaetophractus vellerosus
GGCCCCGTACGTGGGTAGGCCACCAGGCCCTGCGATCCACACAACAAGATGATGTAACAGGAGAGTGACACAAGGGAAAGCCAAGACAAGACATGCCGAAAAACGAGGAACTAAGGTGGCACAGGCGGTAGGATGCCTCTGTCCCACATCGGAGGTTCCAAGGATTTAATCCCAGTGAAAACAGGAGGAGAAGGATGAGAAGAGAGGGCAAGAAACGGACACAGAGAGTTACCCAGAAAATGGACACAAAAACAGCAAAAATGGGGGCAGGGGGCGGTAAAATGGATAAAAGTAAATAAATAAATCACTGGGGCAAAAAGTATAGGGGAGTAAGATACGGACTATGTTAGTAATAATACTTTGATGATGCTCTTTCATAATTTCTTAACAAATGTTTCACAACAATGCAAAGTATTTGTGGTGGGGTGATGTGTGGGAGCCCTGTATGATGTTATGCATGTTTGTTTTGTAAGTTCACAATGTTTACTGAACACTTATAGTTTATGTATGTTCATGTATGAATTATATACTTCAATAAATTGTTTATAAAAGGGGGCCAGCTGTAGCCCTGTGGATAGGGCTCCGGTACACCACATGGGAGGCCCCGGGTTCGGTTCCCGGGGACCTCTCTGAGCGGGCAGACCACCTGAAAAAGCAAAGCCGCCGTGGGCAGGGCAGAGCCACCGTGGGCAGGGCAAAAAGCCGCCGTGGGCAGGGCAAAGCCGCCACAGGCAGGGGAGCCGCCTGCGAACGGAGCAAAAAAGCCTCCCGGGAATGGAAGCAGAGCCGCCCACAAGCGGGGCAAGCCGCCTGTGTAGCACTACGCCTTTACTAAAGATATAGAATCCCTGCCTATAAAGAACTGAGACCCTAATTACATATTTAATCATCTAAAAAGTAAGGTTATATGGTCACACATTAGCCACTGATATGTGACACAATCCAATATCCCAGAGAGTTAAAAAAAAAAAAAGTTTGCTAAGTGAATTGACCAGTGTAAATAAGACTACAGGTGAAGTATTCTTAAGAGAGTAAACCTTAAGAATGTAGCATATTCAAGTCATAGAATTTTAAAGCTAGACAGCGCTGGGGAAATCCATCACTTCACAGAAGGAGGACCCCCATGGTGCAGGCTGGCTGACTCCCAGACCAGAGATCCTACCCCTGTACTACGGTCAAGGGGTGACACCAGGTGTGTGACTTTACTTTTCTTTCTTTTTGGTTTTTTGGCTTTCAGGGGATTCTGATGCACACTCCCAGTTGAGAACCACTGTACTAGGTTACATAGATGGCCTGTAGTTTATGTGAAATGGTCTCCTAAAGATAATCCTCATAAAGCAGGCCTATCTGGACAGCTAGGAGGGCACACTCAGTCTGCTGAAAAGATGGTCTATTCTAGTCAAGCATATATTCCATACAAGTAACACCTCTTAGAAGAGACTAAGACTTTATTTTGCTCTTTTTCATATTTAAATTTGGACATACCTTTTAAAAATGCTTTTACTGTGAACTCTTCCTCCCAGCTGTTTATCAATAGCATCTGTTCCATCAGTTTTTGTAGCATATACACCAATAATTCTACTCTCACAGCTTGCACCAGATGTGTTAAGATAGTGTAGAACCCAAACTGTTGGTTTATTGCAAACTAAACCATATGAATCACAGAAGTCTGTTAGAGCCTGCAGCAAAAAATATATATAAAATTTGAATTTAATTCTAGAATAAAGTAAAAATGAATTTGCTGTATTATTTTCATGTAAAGCTGTAACTGATCATAGCAGGAATAAAAAGATTATAAAATTCAGCCTATCCTTAAAAACCAAACATGCATTTATTAAATTTATGGGGGAGAAAAACCATAAAATCACTGCCTCAGAACCCAACACCTTTTCACCTAGAGAATACTTTTCCACATGAAAATCCCACTTTATTTCCTCCGCTTTTGGCCTCACTGCCAACATCACTTCTAATTTGATAATTTTCACATAAAAACTGATAGTTAGACCTTTCCTTTTCCCTTTTTGAATATTTCCCCCCAAATTTCCCATTTGACTCAATCTTCCTTTCACCTTCTACTCACTCATACCCATGGTTGATCCTTAATTTTTAACTCCAAATTCTAATTATGGATTAACCAGATTAACTTGTTCTTTTACACAGAACTCATGTGGCACTCATCCATCTATACATTCATTCACTTGAATATTAAATATCTATATCTACTATGTGCCAAATACTATCTAAGGTCCTGGGGATTTAGTGGAGAGCAAGAGACAGGGCCCTTGCCCTCCTAGAGCCTATGGCAAATGCAGACAACAGACATTAAGTCAGTCATCACCAGACAATGTAATAAGTGCTACCAGATGACACTACAAGGTGCTACAGGGCACAGAGCAGAAGGGCTTCACCCAGTGGAGTGGCAAGCACCCTCCCTGGGAGGAATGGCATTATAACTGTAGGTACCATGAGGGCAGGGACTTTTGCCTGTTTTCTTTTCTGATATATCCCAAGGGCCTGAAGTAGCACCTGACAAAAAGATGCTTAGTAGTTACTGACTCAATGAATACAAACAGGGCTGGCGTTTTCATCTTGTCTTGCTATCTAGCTCCTGTATTGGTTTTTAAAGTCACTTGCAGATTTATATAAGAATTCCCAATCATGTTATAAACTGTTCAGGGACAAAGACTGTATGTTGTATTTCTTTGTGCCCCACACAGTTCCTAGTACAGTCCTAGTATATTTTAAATGAATGCGTATCAAATGACAGAATGAATGTGTGCATGTTATGCCCTTTTTGGAATATAACCCAGGAAAAAAACACTAATCGAGTTGGGACTTTAAGAGCCGAATGTTAATCCACCTCAACCTTCCAGACAGGTTTTCTAAGCCCCATTCTGCAGATGTGGGACAAAATGCTAGAAGACTATTGTTTGACATCTCAATTTATAAATAATTGCAGTAGCAGAACTCATGTAACTACAATTTCCTGAAGAGGATCTAGAACCAAATGAACTTTCTCTACGCACTGCACTCCTAATAACCAAGCTGTCAGCTTGCTCTCCTAAACAATGAATTTAAATCAACGTCAAAACCAGTTCAGATCAGTTTTCACTATTAACAATTACCTGGGGAAAATATTTTTCTTAAAGGCCCATACCAATAGCAAATATAAGACTTAAACTTAAAAAATAACATAGTAAAGCTTTTCAAGTCATCTGAAGATCTTTAAAATATGATTAAAAGAGAAACATCTTTATAAAAGATTTACTGATCTCAAAGTGAATTAAACTAATGTTTTAAATTTAGTAACAGTTACACTCGCTAAATTAGGTGAGAGATTTTATACAATCTTTTATTCATCGTGGCCATTCTCTTTAAAAAGTCATTTTAGTAAATAAAGTAATAATCTCACAGATAAAGTATTTTTCTTAATTTAAAAAGAATTTAAGGAGCAAAACAATTCTGCAAAAGAGCCACCGAGAACACTAAACAGTAAATCTTCAAGGAGGAAGATAAACTCAATAAACCTTGAGTGTCAAAGAAAGAACTTTTTTAGAATGGAATTTTGGCCTAATAAAGCTAAGCAGTAGTAATTAAGAAATAGGTCTTTTAGAATTATAAAAAGTAAGACTGTTTCACATTTGGATTATGTGACAATACAGGCTAGACAAAATAATACACATTACTTTGTGCATAATAAACATAAGTATTTTAAAACTTAAGAAAAAGTCAAGACCTTTTTAAGTTCTATATTTGACCTTAAAGAATATGTCTCCATTTCATTGGCCAAGTGGTCGGACAGGCTGTATGGATACGGGATGCCAAAGTAATCAGCTTCTTCCTGCAGAGCAACGCGGGTTTGCTCATCTGTGGGAATCTGAACTTCTCCATGAAGGTAATCCAAAAGGTATTTAAACAGATGCCCATCACGGTCAATAACACAAGCCCCTAGGAAATATTCAATTCAAAAATTGTTGCATACATATTATGACCACCAATAAAATTTCAAAAAGTCAAACTAAAATCAGCCTGAGGACTTCTAGAATTAGAAATGTTTTTTTCTCAAAAAAGTTAACACCTGGTATTCATATAGGTTCAGTCAATCAAACTAAGCTAGACTTTTGACTCTTTATTGGAGCAACAAATATGACATACAAGCAACCCTCAACTTACAAATAGGTGATATTCCTATTCTAGGAAAGTCATTTGTATTTCTAGAGCATTGCATGTAAATATGAATGCAGACATACATCACCAGGGACACCATGTTTGCTCGTGTGGATGGGATCTGCAAAACATGCCAGGTCAAAGAGGCAAACAGGGCATTGCTCACGAAGCCATGTGCCATAGCATGGAGGTGTACTTTCTGAGTAAAGGGTGCCTTTTTCTAATTTTCACAAAAGAGATTGTATGGGCTAGGGGTGGCCCTTTAAATTCTCACCAACACATGGGAAAATGAATTCTGAGTTCCATTTGGAATTTCAGATGCAATGAGTAGATTCCCACTGCAAAAGCCAAGAAGACCTCAGACAACTGGGAGAAATGGAAGCCTACCCCTAACCCCAGCCCAGCGAGAGGACATTTGGGGTACTCGTCACCATGTCCAGTGTTTGTATGTCAGAGACACTATAAGCCAGGGGTGCCTAGCCCCAGGCATGCCATATGCTTGCAATTATTGGGTTAGTCATTCAGTATTGTGAGAACATAAATTTTAAAAAAGAAGAAATGCTATGCTGGTATGCTTTATGAAATAAAACACACAGAATTTCATTTTTTAAAAAAATTCACTTCTGTGCAGAGTTATGCAATAATTCCTTTCCTCCCTTGATTTGCTTAGACCAAGAAGGGATTAAGAAGGTAAAACACCAGTTTTGGGAGGCAAAGAAACAAACTCACTCCCTGCTTGCCATCTTTTCATCAGCGACCTTTCTGCCCAGATGGACACAACGGTCTAGGCACCAGTCATTGGTGATTTTTCCATTATTCCACCTGCCATTTGGCTAGCACAGCAACCTGTCAAGACCCTGGGATACTAACATTAGAACAACCCCTCATGCTCAAAACTCCTCAATCCCTCTTCTCTAATACAGAACCAAGAGTGGATAAAGCCTCACTTGTGTTTATGAAGTTTCTTTAGAACTAGTTGTAGATTCAGTGAACCCCAGAGCACTGCAGGCAGAGACCAGCCTCTTGTGTTTTTAAAGTTTCTTTCTGAAACACCACTTTTCAATATCACTGCACTGGTGTTTTCTCAGGTATACACACCAGCCCACACAACTACACAGCTAGGCTAGGTAGCGAGTTTAACACTAATTCTACACTGATAATAACTGCTCTGTCAGCTATGTGGGCAACTGCTTTCTCCACAGAAATACATTTTCACACATAAAGAACACAGAGAAAAGCCAATATATTTAATTAGACTCTTTACCCATAAAGTGGCTCAAATACATTCAAAACGTAATTAATCCCTATGATTAGGTTACGGTGGTTGGCTTTTATGTACTCCCACTTCTTTGTCAACTTTTAACAGCAGCATCACAGATTTCAGTAACTGGTATTTAATTTCTACAGGTACTAAATGAATTTCCAAACAGTCCTAATGATCTCAGTAATTAATATACTAATCAAATATATTCTGTTGTAATTAGGAAAGTCAAAGGGAATTCTAATTAGACCCTTATTTTAATGAATATTCATGATCATGCCTAGAGACTTTTAGACTTTTACCTGACTCATCTGTTTTTAGAGGAAAACGACCACTGAACATGGATGCCAGCATCGAGTCCTTAAATCGGCACAAGGACGCACGCCTGGCTGTGTAAACACAGCCACCCACATTCAGTCGAAGAATATCTAACACCTCTTCTTCTGCCTTGAGATCTTCCATTGCTCCCAAGGACTTTCTGAATTTTTTCTCACAAAACTTTCAGAATCTGCACAACAATGGCAGTCCCAGGAATTCCCCTCTGTAAAAACAAAGGACAATCACAATGGACATTTCAAAGGATACAGCAAATAATAATACATTTTAATGTGATTGAAAATAAATTCCTCAGTACCAGCAATGTTGAATTGAAGGATTTTATATAATATGAGAGAAGTCTGAGATATGCTTAGAATCTGGAAAACTTTGCCTCAGAGGGTTTATAAAAGATAATAAACTATTACCAATCAAATCATAGCAGCTGAGAGGTTTAAAGAATTAAAAAAGATAATGCCTGTGAGGATGGTCTGTCACAAATAAAGCATGATACAAGGTGAGGTATGCTTATTATCTTCAGTCAACATATTTTTTGAATAGATCTGACATCTTGGGCAAAGCACTTATCTTTCTGTGCCTCAATTTCCTCATCTGTAAAACGGAAGCAGTAATGGTGTCTGCCTCAAAAGACTTTCAGAGGAATAAATAATATAACAAACAAAATGCATTTAGATGTGTTGGAACAAAGTACTAATGATAGGGTCATCTATATGACTTTTTTGCTCTACCAGACGTCCTAGAAATAGCACCCCAATGATCCATGTGAGGGGATCACTTCTGAGGTATGGGATGGAACCAGTTCAGGCTGTCCCAGATACCAGCTCCCTAGAAGCCTATTTATTCAAGGCCCTGGGCCAACCTTACCTCTTGCACAGCCTTCTCAGGCACCCTCCCCTTAGAATCCTTGCAGAGTTCTCCATATATACTTTGTACTCTGTCCACATTTTATCTCATTTGTTTAATCTCTAGTCTTTGGGTCTGTAAGCCCCAGGAAAGCAGGGTCTCTCTGCCACTCTTAATAATTTTCCATTTACTGAATGCTTACTATGTGTAAGCCATTGTACAAGACCATTGACAGACATTACCTCTAACTTACACAGAAGCCCTATTGGATGACAATTACAGTCCCCACTAACAGATAAGAACACTGGGGGAAAAAGAAAACAGAGTGATGTGCTCAGAGTCCACACTAGGGATGCCCTGCTAGTGAGTGGTGGGACCAGCCCCCATCCAGGTCAGCCAAGTGCTTCCCTGCTACATTTTCATGCTGCCTCCTTCAGCTGTTTCACCCCTATGGCTCTTGACCGGGGCCCTTCACTCACTAAACACCTGTCCATCTGAAGACTCCACAGCAACAAGAATACAGCAGCACCCTGAGTCCAAGCTACCCATCTCAGTCTCTCCTAAAGAAGAAAGTCATCACCAAAATCTCAAAGCCAGACCGGCAGGGGCACCCCCTAGGCCCCATCCTAAAATGCACTGAGACTCCCTGCTATTTGGGAGTGCCCAGCTCTCCCGTGAGTGTTCCCAAAGTGCAGTCCTGCGACCACTTGCATCGGAACCATCAGGGACGCGTACTGAAAATGCAGATTGCCGGACCAGTACAGTGTGTCTGGCTCAGGAGGTCTAAGGACATCCCAGGGGTTTGCATTTTTAACAAGCGCCCTCCCCACTTTAAGAAACACTGATTAAAGCGTTCACATTCCTCCGAATCGGGACCGAAGAGAAGGTCCTGGAAAACCAGAAAGTCCCGCCGGGATCTGCTCGCAGCCCGGGGACCCCAAATCGGCCCAAAGTCCCAGTCGGCAGCCCAGGGCGCTGGTGTTAACACGCGGCCCGGGCCCTCTCCTCCGGGGCGCCCCGCCGCCTCCCGGGCCCGCAGCCCACCGGTCGCCCGGCTTCTTCACACCGGCAAGTCCCGGCAGACTGCATCCCCGACTGACCTGCCCCCGGCCCAGCCCTCGGCGCGGCAGCCGGACGCCGTGGGGCCCAACGCGGAAGTGAGTGTCTGCTCTGCGGCTCGGCAACTCCGGGAACAGAGTAGCCCCAGCGGCGCCCCCGTGCGGCGTGGCCCGGCAACAGCAGTGACACTCCGCCCCTGGCCCCGCCCCGGACTGGTCACGTCCCAGTAGGCAGCCTCCCCGACCTGCGTGAGGCAGGGGAGCCAGAGGGGTGGTCTTTCAACCTGCAGGAAAAGAAAAGCCCTGAAAGATGGATCAAATCCCAGGGACGCTGATCTTGTCCATTCAGAGGTCGGTTTTACAGAGAAATAAAAGAAACACCCCACAGAAGTTGGGATTGATTGTCCAGGGTCAGTTAATAAGTGGCAAGAGTTAGGATGAAGTAGGTCTTCTCATCCCCAGTTCAAAGCCCTTCCTTCCCTCCAAACAGAGATGCTCCATGCCAAGGTTTATTTATATAATGTAATATTGATATATGCACTTGGACAGTGTTTGTGGTTTACAAGACTTTCTCACATACAGCATTCTTGCTTAGTCTGTTTGGCAGCCCATAGAAGGTGATATTTTTATTCCCATTACAGCAAGGAAAATTGAGAGGAGCTAACATTTACTGAACACTTACTGTACACTTGACACTGTGCTGTATCCTTTGTACAGACTATTTAATTTCCTCTTAACAAAAACCCCAAAAGAGTAATTTCAGTTTCCTGCTGCACCCTTCCTTCTGCAAGTGACTGCACTAGGTATTTCAATATGAGAGAAAGTAAGTCAATAATTAGTGGTTCCTAATCCTGCTGACTAGGTCTTAGAGCGAAATAGGCCAATGAGAGATACACAAACCTACCCCTTCAGATATGAATAGCCTTGGAAGGGAAGGAAAGTTTGTTCAACCTATGATTATTGAACACTAGTTATGGAACTGGGAGTGAAGGACTGAGTGAGACAATATTCCTGCCCCATGGAGCTTATATTCTAGTGCAGGGGTCAGAATTTTTTCTTCTGTAAAGAGTTCAATAGTAAATATTTTAAGCTTTGTGGACCATACACAAGTCTCAGCTTTGTTGTTGTAGTGTGAAAGCAGCCATATAAATGAATGAGTGTGCTGTGTTCTAACTTTATTTATAGACACTGAAATTCAAGTTTCATGTAATTTTCACATGTCATGATATATTCTTGTTTCAATTTGTTTTCAAACATTTAAAAATGTAAAAATCATTCTTAGATTGTGGGCTGTACAAAAAAAAAAACACAAAAAACGGTGGCCCGCAGGCTGTAGTTTGCCTACCCCAGTTCTAGTTGGAGAAAAAGACACTAAGCAAAACAGTTAAAGATAGTGATAAGTACTTGGGATGGAATAGCCAGGATGGAGAGGACCTCAATGATGAGAGAAAATTTAATTTGAGAAATAAGGATGAGAATAAGGTTACCCTATCAAGAGACGAAGAGAAAGTAGAAAGGCTCTGAGGCAAAAGGGGACTTGGCAAGTTGTAAGAAGAAAAAGGACAGTAGTATGGCTGGCGCTTGGTGAGCATAGGGACAAGGGGGAAGGTAATATGAGATGAGGTTGAAGTGAGAGACAGGAGCCAGGTTTTAGAGCAGTGGTAAGAGTTTAAATTTTACTATAAGCATAATGGGAAGCCATTGAAGGGTTATTAGTAGGGAAGTGACACAATTGATTTACTTATATAAATACATATATATACACATATATATATCACTCTGGCTACTGTGATGAGAATGAACTGAACAGGCGTAAAATGGAAGTGGTGGCTGTTGTAGTCATCTAGGGGAGAAATATCAGTAGCTTCTATGTGAGTGGTGATGGTGACAGAGACAAGTAGATGGATGCACGATATATTTAGGAGATAGATAACATAAAATTTGCTGATGAATTGACCATGATATGTTTGGTCTTCTGAAAAGCAGGTAGCAAATGGGATTAAACATGTAAGAGATCATTGAGGGAAATACCTGGAAGAAAAAATTGGGAAGGATCAGAAGGGGACTGGGAGAGCATTAGATTAGATGCAGGTTCAACCTTTGTGGAGGACAGGAAATGAAGAAAGGTTGGGTAGGAAAAGTTTTAGATAAGATGAAGTTCTAAGGAAGTTTTGGCAAAAGTAATAAGAAGCCCTCACACCAAAGTCCCCCATCAGAGGAGTTCCATGTCTCCCAGGAATGGGCCTGTCTTAATATCCCTGCTGTACTCAAGTCACTGGTTGGGAACAGTCAGTGGGAAGTGGGACCTGGAACAAGGTGATGGATTTCAGAGCACAGAAGCTGGGACCTTAAGTCAATTATGCTTCATACAATTGGAGTTTTGAGAGGTGCATTTTCACAGTCACCATATACGGAAAATAAGGGAAAAGGGAAAAAGATAAGATTACTTCTAAATTGTTGGCTTGAACAACTGGATGATGATGCCATTTACTAAAATGATGAATTATGGTGGAGGAATAGATGTGAGGGAAGATCAAAAGCTGTATTTTGGACTATTAGGATTGAGAGGGTTAACAGACAATCCTAGTAAAGAGATCAAAAAGCAATTGAGGGGGCCGGCTATAGCCCAGTGGATAGGGTGCTGGTACACCACATGGGAGGCCCTGGGTTCGGTTCCCGGGGGCCTCTCCAAGCGAGGCAGACTGCCTTGAGGGGGCAAGCCACCATGGGCGGGGCAGAGCCACCATGGGCAGGGCAAAAAGCCGCCACGGGCAGGGCAAAGCCACCACAGGCAA
>PVKH010012521.1:0-17241 GCA_004027955.1 Chaetophractus vellerosus
CCTAAATCATTTGAGCTGCAGGAACACCTGGAAGTCATACAGCTCCATCCTCTCTTTTCACAGTGCAGGGAATTAAGACTTAAACAGGTTAAGGAGCTTAGTCAAGTTTAAAGGGTTGGGGTTGGAGCTCGGTCTTTCTGACTAATAAGATTTCCTTCCACAAACATTTAGGGAGCAGCCACTCTATGCTGTGCTAACTGTTTATAACTAGCCTTTACAACAACTGCTTGAGGGAGTCTTTTTAATTCTCATAGATGAGATTTGGAATGGTCAAATCCACACAACTGGTAATTGATAAACCTGGAGTTCACCCTGCAATCTGTCTACATCTAATACTTGAGCTTCATCCACTACCCTTGCTGTCCCACAAAGGAATTTCCCACTGTGGTGATCGAATTCAAGAATTTTAGATGATGAGCACTGGCTTGCAGTATAAACAGCACTAAATAACAAAGCGTTGAATAACAATAATGAGCAATACTTGATTTTTTTCTATGTACCAGACACTGGACCAAGGGTTTAGCAGAACATTTGAGTGTTTATTATGAGCCAGGTCATAATCTAATTGCTTTTTATCTGTGTGTCTTTTTTAATCTTTACAGCAACTCTATAAAGCAGGTATTATTTTTATTCACATTTTACAGATGAAAATTGAGGTTTAGAGCAATGAGTCCAACTATGTTATACCACCTACTTTGTTTTTGCAAGATCTCTATGATATTAAAAAGGCAGAAAATGCCAAGAGGAATCCTAATAGTATGCAGAAATAAATAAAACAGGATCACGGAATCATAAAAATCACAAGTAAACTTAAAGAAAGTTAATAGAAATCCTAGAATAAGTTGGAGAGGGCAAGGTGAGAGAAAACAAATGAGAGAAAGCAGGGCTGGAGAAGAAGTGTTATAAGGGGTATTTTAAAAAGTATAAAGTAATGTAAATCTTGACTGTGTATAAAGATAATCATTTATGGGTAAATGGGACATGGTGTGTTATAAGATGGTTGTGCTCATGCATCCCCACAAGGAAGATGTTCTAACGTTTGAATTTTACTATCTCTAAAGTCAGGAGAAACCTTCTGGACTTAAGTATAGAAGAAAAGAACCGCTTTGTCCGGGCCCTGGATATGGCAAAGCGCACAATTCACCCTCATTTTGTCATTGCCACCAGAAGATCAGAGGAAATATTGGGACCAGATGGCAATTCACCACAATTTGAAAACATTTCCATTTATAACTACTTTGTTTGGGCACACTATTATTCGGTCAAAAAGACTTTCCTTGGGACAGGGCAGGAGAGCTTTGGTGAAGTGGATTTCTCTCACGAAGGACCAGCTTTCCTGACATGGCATAGGTACCACCTACTGCAGTTGGAGAAAGACATTCAGGTATGCACAATACATTTCAACTTTCAGATCCTTTGCAGACAAGATGCCTTGTTTTCAAGTCATTTTAATCCACTCTTGTTACCAATGATGAGAACATGTGATGACAAAGCAATTTCACATTATTAATCTGCCTTGACATTCACTTAAACTTTCTCCCTGTGCTAATTACTTACTTAATTAATTAATCCTTATCTCTTGTAAAGTGAAAAGGAAGTAATATCAATGATGAGGAAGCCAATTGAGACATTTGTAGGTGTGAATCAAAGCTTAGGGAATATTCTACAGCTTTGTAATTGAAAAACGACTTACACAAAGTTTAAAACAAAAGACTCATTTGATGAGATTTCCTTCTCTACCAAATGGAAAGAGATGCCCCCTCATGGTCTAGGTGAAGCAAGTATGTATATACTTCTCAGTTTTTCCTGTCCTAGATGCATACCTCTTCCTTTCCAATACGGAATATGTTTAATGCTGGGAAAAGTTCCTTTCCTTTTGGATTTTCATATTTTCATTCAACTACATTTTCCCATGCCCCCTAATACTTTGTGGCTCAAAGAAGAAATCGATGTAAGATGCACAACAGTCAGACATCAGGTTTCATTAAAAGACATCAGCTTTCTTTGTCATAAAGAGAACCTCAAGGAAAGCATAATTATTCCCTGCTTATTTTTTAAGCAGAGAGGATCAAAACACCTTAAAGTATTTGTTATAATACTTTATTGTTGTTTCTTTTACCAATTGCTCAGTTTCTTGAGAAAAGGATTGTAATTTTAAAATGAATTGTAAATTTTCAGATATCAACTAGGAAATCCACAAATTAAAGCTGTTTCCTATATAAAATCCATATCAATGGACCCCTCCCTCCAAGATAAAACCTTAAAATTAATCTAAAATTTCTGAAGTCAGAAAAGGCAATTGGATTCATTTATTGATTAGTAGGATGCTTGTACCCAGTATCATTCCAAGGAAAAATGAATAGTTAGATGGAGGGGAATGAGCCTACTAAAATATGGAGTAAACTGTTCTTACAAAAGTAGTCTATCCATATGCACTTTGAGAGTGATTAAACAGATTCATCTGGTAGTCCAAACTTAACATTTCAGAGCTCTGATTTCAAGTCAGGCATTTAGTAAATTATGAGTAGACAAACCTATCATTTGTAATTGACTCCAGGTCTTCATGCCTTAAAGTTATTTTCCCATGGGCATACCAAAATGAAAGGGCAGGTGGAAAGTATCTCAAAGCTTAAATTTTGCCTATGTAAACTTCAACCTCTGTGACTTACATTTTTAAAAGCCAGTAGCATAGGGATCCAAAAAATTACAATCTAAATGTAATGCACAGTTGAAATGCCACATGAATATTCTTCAGCTCCTGAAAGTCAATTGCTTAACCACAAACCAACTCTTAATGATCCCACAGAGACTGTCACTAATTTCTTTGAACCAGAACAGTGACTACAAAATGAGATCTCTAAACCCCTGGAGATTAATAACTGAGAATGCCTTTGAAAGCTTTTGGCCCCCTGAAAGTCCCTGAGGACAAGGAAAGCTTCCTAGAAGGGATTTAAGGTAAAAAAGCAAAACTGTACTGAGACCTTGAGAGGTGAGATAAAACAATGGCAATTCCTTCATTTAAATCGAACAATACAAATATAACTCCCCAAAGTCCAAAAGAAACCAGAAATCACAGTAGAGTAAATATATGTCTTAAAGAATCCAATAAAATAAGCATGTGATCTTAAGATCAGCATTTTTTAAAAATGTGAGATCAGCTCTAAATGGAAACTAGGGCTCTGATCTAAAGAACAATAGGCACAAACAAATATTCTGCTTCTGTTTAGCATTTCCTATTCGAATGAGTTTGAAGCAGACACCTGAGGGTTATTTATTTAGACTCTGAAGCAGTAGTCTCAAAATAAAACACATGCAGTGCCCAGGCAGATAGTGTTGAGTATGAAAGAATTCAGGTAGCCTGGGGCCAAACCAGAATCTAAATGCCTGAAGTCCTTCAAATAAAGAAAATGATACAAAAGTCACTGTCCACAAAACACATTTCAAAGCTGGATCTAGCAACCAGGCAAAGAGTTATAGACACTTGAATTACAGATAGGAAAAACAGAAGAAGGTAGAAATGTCAAAGAGTGGACGTTATTATTGATAATTTTTGGTATAACTAATGGAAATGTAATTGCATACCTTAAAAAGGAAAGGAAGACTTTTTTTGATTCAATATCATTTTTAGAAACTTCTGTATAATAATCTGAGTTTCATTTCCTCTAGTGTCTAAATGATTTCCTATAGCAAATTAGAAGCTTTGCTAAAATTAGTATTTAACTCCCCCAGGTCCTTAGACATTTCTGATACACTAACTGGTTACTAAGTGGGTGAAGACAGCTAATAGAAGCGACTGCCAGGGAGCAAACCAAGCAAGAGGGAGAATTTTAAACAAGGAGAGAATACTAACAGAGTTTCTGTGATCTAGGAACTGTTGCAGGATCCTTCTTTCTCCCTTCCTTACTGGAATTTTGCCACTGGGAAAAACATCTGTGATATCTGCACTGATGACTTGATGGGATCGAGAAGCAACTTTGACTCTACTCTTATAAGCCCCAACTCTGTTTTTTCTCAATGGAGAGTGGTCTGTGAATCCTTGGAGGATTATGACACCCTCGGGACCCTTTGTAACAGTAAGTTCCAAAGGACATATAGAAGTCAAAATCCCTTCTAGATAAAGAAATTAAATGTGCAGACTGAAAGGCCTTTTATTCCACCTGGGACCTCAGGCTAAAATCTACTTTTATTATGGAGAATCATTGTACAGATATTCTTTGAGCGCGTAGGATATTCAAGGCAATTTTCCAGGAGAAACACAGAATGCCCCTTTGTTTTTACATTGCTTTCTTGAGGAATTTGGTCAGTGCATTGTTAACTTCCCTATTTTGGAAATGTTTGCATGTATAAATTAATCCTCTTAAAACAGTACTACTAAGTAGTCATGTGTCTTCTCTTGGAATTTCACAGAAAATATTTCTGTAGGAAACCTGAAATATGCAAAAGGAGCTGAAAGTGTTCTGGGAGTTAAAAAATAATAATAATCATAATTCTGCCTATGTGGTCAGAGGATTAAAAAACAAAAGGTGATATGGGCACTATCTTTAAGAAAAGGAAGATATTGTATAGAATACAGATACAGCCAAGATTTTCTAGCTCTGCCCAAGTGAAAACAAAAGAAAGAGCCTCACTACTTGTCCTAGTATCCTTGCTCCAATGATCTGAATGCCTCCTCTGCCATAGGTCAAGTTTCTGTTCTTTGTGAGGCTGTGCCTGGCTTTCCTTTCCTCTTCCTAGGACTGTATTATCTACCTCTGTGCTAATAGCACGAGGTCATAATTATTAGAGTCTCCCTCCTCCATTTTATTTTTCTTCTGGCATGTCTTAGCTTTTTTGAACTTTTGCTCTTCTATATAAAAACTATAATATGGGAATTCATTTTATTATTATACTCATAACTTACATGAATTCTGCATATATTGTTTTATGTGTCAAATATTGACTTATTTTTAAAGCTTACAAAAAGAATATTCTAAATGCAGCAAAAGGAATTAGGTAGATTTTTTCCCCTATGAGAAGATTAAGCTATATAGAGGAATAAGAGAAAGGATAGTGTACAAAATTTCCCTCTATAGAACTTTAAAAATTAGAAAAAATGTTTATTTTTTTCTGTAGGCTGAAAGAATGGTCCCACCTTGTGGCAGAGAAATGAAATTGAGGGTCAAGACATCTTTAGATACCATAACTTTCATCTCTTTCTTAACCAGAGTCTTCTTGAAACTTTCCAATCATCCTGACGAAGGATACTAAAATATAGCATAATTTAAATAGATAAATAAAATTATAGCAGAAGAGGGAAGAAAGGGGAAGAGACTTGTTTACTTGTTTTTCTTCTCTCTAAATAAGTAATAATTTAATTACTTCTCATAGTAATTGCTAAACAACTATGTGTTGAATGATATATTCATCACCTTACAAAAAGATTGTGTCCCCCCCCCCTTATTTCTTGAAATGGACAATCTCAGTATTTAAAGGGAGCTTCAATATGAAATTTAGGTTTATGAGGTTACTTGAGCAAAATTCTGTTTTCCATGGAATTTTCCTTCTAAGACACAATCCCATGAAAGAGGAGTATGTTGGTTGTTGATTTAAATACCAGGAGCTGTATATGTTAGTGTGCTCATTCTTTTTTCTGAAATGACTTTATGCATCACATATCTATTTGACTCACATAGGGAGGAATTGGTGTTTTAAATTTTCTTACTTTAATTCCACTAAATTTGCATTTTCAATTTTCTCTTCTATCAAGGAAAATTCTATCTTTCAATGTGCATGCAATTTATAAGCAATTTTAAAGAGCAATGAGAAGATAACCATTATCTAAATGTTCACATTCCCCGTCTTTTCCCCAGGCACCGAAGGTGGGCCAATTAGGAGGAATCCAGCTGGGAATGTGGCTAGACCTCTGGTGCAACGTCTTCCTGAACCACAGGATGTCACTAAGTGTTTGGAAGTGGCTTTATTTGACACGCCTCCTTTTTATTCCAATTCTACAAACAGTTTCAGAAACACAGTAGAAGGTGAGTAAACAAAATTGGTGGTTTAAATTGGTCCTGTTTTCAGTTTTACAGAAGTAGTATAATTCATGTCTCTTTGAAAGGCTATGAATGCCATACTGCTCCTGTGAGTTTATGTGAGTGAGTTGCCTATTATGATTTAGTCATAATTCTCTGTCAAAAAAAAACTTTCTTAAATAAAAGTATCAGACCATGAAACTTTTTTAATTATCATAGGAGAAGGCTTGGAAATTATTTTCTGCCCTCTTAAATACCTAAAAATTGTTTAAACACAAATTTTTGGTTAGTTAGCTGGCCAACATGTCTAACTATACAAAATTCCAGCACTGGCAAATAATAGTCAAGACTTTGAGAGCTTATTAATAACTTTTCTTTTACAACAAAGGGCAAGAATAAAAAATTCCTAAGATCTAGTTGATGTCCAGTAAAGCCTGGATGTTTGTGCATTTGTGTTATTTAGGTCTTGTGTCCTCCTATAACTTTTTTTTAAAAATCTATAAATATTCAAATTAACATCTATTGAGGTTTAATTAGGTTTTCCTTATTTAATACAAAGTATTTTAAATCTGTGGAAACTGAGGTCCAAAGAGGTGAAATGCGTTTCCCAAGATATTCAACTAGTTAGTAATAGGGCTCAGATTCAAATCCAGGTTTTCCAACTCTACTTTTTAAAAAGTGTCTTTTATAAAATGAAGTTTAATGCCTCTAACTCATGTTGATACATATTTAATGTTTTAAAAGGATCACATTTTTAAGTTATTATAAAAATACCTTAAATATATATTAATGATATATATATGCTTAATAGATTTTAAAAGAATAGAATTGTATTTTGCCTTATTATAAACTTGTTCTTGCCAAAATTTACCTAATATTGTATTGCACATGTTAAGCTCCACCCCAAACTGAGAAAAGACCTCTTAGATCCTATGATCTGAGATACGTGATGTATGGATCTGATAATTATTTTCACTTATCTCCCCTTTTATCATCAAAATTCTATGCCATTCATTTTATCTTTAAACTTGTTTTAATAAATATATGGATGCACTGATTTGGAGATTTTTCAATAAATAATCAATATATTTTAACTAATATATAGATAAACTAAGGCTATGACTATTGATTTCCAAAAGAATGTGCAGATTGTGTCTTATTGGTGCCCACTCAAAAGACAAATTATGTTGACTTCCTGACAATGGTTGGAAAGACTAATGCCTACCTGTATTCTCTGTTCATTATAGGCCAATCTTAAAAAGGTTTTTTTTTTTATTTAAAAAATGGAATAAATATGAATAAATAAATGATTGAATGGCTATAACTATATAATTAGTCTTAGATTAAAGGAAAACATGTTACCATATTTTAAGTCTGATTTAATTTTTAAATATATGAACTGCTCTCCTGTCTCTGGTCCTGTAAACCAATGTGACACACTTATAACTCCATCCCACATTTACTGAGCATGAACCCTCCATTTCAATTTGTGACCTGTCCTGATTCTAACCTCATCCCCTGACTAACTCAGGTCCTCTGAAAACACTTGGCGCTGGTCACTTGGCATGTGCTGCTCCATTGAAATAAAATGGTAATTTTTAGAAAAGAATATTTAATATAAATCAAGTATATTGCCAATTTTATAATGCTCAACTAAAAACTGTGATGCTGAGCAAAAGTGGTTATATATATATACACATACATATATTTAGCCTCTTTACATATTAAAGATATATTTTAATCTCTTTATATAAAATAAGATATCAAAGGTAATTATAAAAGTTCAATAAATGTTATGACAGTAAGTTTTCCAGATGGTTAAAATTAGTACAGCAATCATGGGAAAGCTCTGAGAAACTAATTTCCCCACACCACAAGGTAATTTTCCAAAAATAAACATGCAGGCAATCCTTCAAAAGGAGTAAGGTAGGAGACTAAAGTAACATCTGGCAATTTAGGTTTCAGGACAATCAGAGTGGTGTTCTCCCAGTTGTGTCAGTAGATTTTAGTAGAAGCTGGAGATTTCCACTCTATTTATTTCTACATAGATTGATGGCTGTCTTGTCAAATGAAAGTGTTCTGTATATTTTGACTGGTGTCCTTTGCAGGTCATATTTTTAACCTCCAGGCTACATTTAGAATGCCATGCCACTAGCTTAAAAATAACCTAGCTCAAGGTATAGCAAGCAAATGCCACCAATCATAAGTACATTAAAGCAGTACTATTATATTAAGGCAAAAAGCTGCCTGACAAGCTTTAGAACAATTGCTTGCCAATATAATCACTGCTGTTGACTTTAAAAGTCAGCTATTTGCAATGGTTTTTACTCTTCTCATCTTTACTTTTATATCTAGGTTACAGTGATCCCACAGGAAAGTATGACCCTGCTGTTCGAAGCCTTCACAATTTGGCTCATCTATTTCTGAATGGAACAGGAGGACAAACCCATTTATCTCCAAATGATCCCATTTTTGTCCTCCTGCATACTTTCACTGATGCAGTCTTTGATGAATGGCTGAGGAGATATAATGCTGGTGAGACACTTTCACATATTTTTTGCAGGCTCAGCAAAGGAGATTGTTCAGATGGTAAGGATATCACTTTAGGCTAAGCATCTGACACACAGGAAGTAGACTTCAAAATAAGAGTCAAATAAGCATTATTTCTAGCACTTTCAAAATATATTCAAAACCACTTTGGAAATGTAGGCAAGAAATCTCTTAGAATAGTTAAGATGGTGTTTTCATCATTTGCTAGGACTAAGCAGGTTATCCCTTCTCTTTTTATTATGAAAAGATGACTGCCATGTCCCCCAATTTTTCTTTCCCATATCTTCCAATGAGCATTTTGATTGTTCTTTAAAAATGTGTGGTGAAACCTTACAGAACTCTTCTCTGATACCCCAAAAGACTGAGAAAATACATAGCCCTCAGTGCTTATCTTTTTACTTAATGGAAGCTCACAAATGGAAATTTTGTTGAATTTGAAAAGTTAATGTTGGTTTTCATATCACACCATAGAAAATCTCTTTTAAATCCATTTTAAATGCATTCTTTAAAAAAATTACTTAAAAGTCCTTTTCTCTTTACTACTACTCAGCTGAGAGCTTGTGTATTACTTTCCAAACAATAAAGTGCTTCTCCTTGTTAAAATATCATATATTTTCTTATTTAAAGCATTCTAGATATTGACTTCTACGCACTTATTCATCATGCACATAAACATAATAGCAGAGATTAACTATTTATCAGCCAGCCAGCCATTCAGCCAGTCTCTTATTTCCCTCTGTGTGTGTGTGTGTGTGTGCAGTAGAAGACTGTACTCCAACCAGATTAGGACCATTAATTGATGGTCTGACCAAAAGAGTTTGTTCCACCAGAAAATCATTTAAGAAAGAAAGAAATTAGACATAACTATGTGTTCATTTGTCAATCTGTTTGTTGCT
Organism: Chaetophractus vellerosus; assembly: GCA_004027955.1. Lineage (NCBI taxonomy): Eukaryota > Metazoa > Chordata > Mammalia > Cingulata > Chlamyphoridae > Chaetophractus > Chaetophractus vellerosus. The sequence continues at coordinate 9,458 of PVKH010012521.1, forward strand.
AATGCAGCACCAGAGACCAGTCTTGGAGCATGAATTCACTGATTGGAGCTCCAACTCATTTTTCATGTTTATTTACATACATACATGCAGCCATAATGAATTATCTTTAGTTTACATTATCCATTTCTTTAAAGCAAAACAAGAAATTAACCGTTCTTATGATGCATTCTAAGTGCAGTATTAGTCTAGATTTCTTTGTTTCCCTAACCCTTTTCATTAATCTAACCCACTCCTAATTCAATAGCATCAAATCAGTCATTCCCCTTTAACAAATCTTTCCAAAGTATTCAATTTAGCTATTATAGAAACAATATCTCTCTCTTTTTGCAATTATAATTTATCATTTTGTGTATGTTTAATTAAATTGCCTCACTACAGTAACAAGTACAATGGAATTAATAGGTTTTGGAACAAACAAAAGCCAACTTTTGATAAACCTACAGTTCTGAGAACTAGAAAGCAGTACACAAGCTGTAGTCACTCAGTAATCTCAGTGTCTTGCTAGTAAGTATGTTTTTCAGAGGAAATGGGGAATATTAGTTAATGTTACATGTCTCAAGTGGAATTTTCTTTAAAACATTTCAACTGTGAAAATACTTATTTCTTTGCTTTGATATCTTTATTGAAAATAATTCTTTCGCATTCATAGCAGTTTATTAAATGCTGTCCACATTTTAATCTAAACGTCATTGATGAACCAGAAAAATATCTTTGTTTCTTAGTTATTTCCTCCTGCTCCCTTTGTTTATGCTCTCTGTAAGTAGTATAAGGTTTCTCACTCATCTGGACAGTAAAGGGGAGAGAAGTAGCATAAATGCAAAAGTAGAGAACTAACTTGCAGTATATTTCTGACAAAATGTAGCCACAAAATTATAGAACAAGTCAATGCAAACACATAAAACTGCATGAAAACCTAACTCAAATCATGAGTTTCCTTCTTAAATATCTCTTGTGCCTGCAATCTGCTTTGGAAAATCATGTTATAGAACAACTATATTAGGGAGACAGACAAATGAAAAGATTGGAAGAACTTCTAAAACTATCCACAAAGCAGAAGTCTTGTTGAAAATAAGTCTGGGGTTGGTGGATGGAATAATTTTTCAAAATGTATCAAAAAGTTTTATAGATATAAAATGCTCTTCATAAGTTATAGAATTATAGAATTATTAGAGTCAGAATGGAACAAAAGCTACATTTTACAGCTGAAGGAAATTACAGACATTCACCAACTAATGTCCTTTCCAAGAATCCTCTCATTAGATATAAGAGATAGTACAATGCAGAGCATTCTAGTTAATGTAATGTTCATTTCTAGTCATTAACATTTTGGATCCATGTGTGCATTTAATTCAATTCCCTTTTTATTTCCAACTGAGTCATGTGAGTGAAGTTTTAACTATGGTGGCCTGCTTGTTCAAAGCATTTTGCAAAAGAAGCAGTTTACACATTTCCCAGAAAGAGCGATACTCTACTTATTAGGCCCTTGGATAAATGAAGCAATCACTCACGAGTACACACACATACACACACAGTTCAATCCTTTCAACAAATATTACTTGAGCACCTACTACTTCCTGGGCAGATTTCTAAGTACTGGAAATACAGTATCATGCAAAACACACAAAAATACCTTCCCTCTGGAACTTTTCTTATCGTTGGTAGGTCTGACAATAAACATATGTAAATAAATTGGTAGGTTCGATGGTGAAAAGTCCTTTGTAGAGAGAGAAAAGCAGGAAAGGGGATAGGGAGTATTGTGTAGATATCCAGGACAAAGGAACGGAAAGGAGCCCACCCTGGTGGAAGCAGAGTATAAGGTGGGGAAGGAATGAGGGGAGATCATAAGATCAGAGAGATAACAGGGGGCAGATACTGAAGAACCTGGAATTAACCCTAAGTGAGATGGGGAGCAATTGAAGGGGTTTGCATAGAGAAGTGACATGATAATACCAATTGTTGCTGAGTTTTTTGCATCATTCCTCCTTCATTTTTATGAACATAGGTTTCTCATGCAGCCTAAGTTGAGCTGAGTCCATATTAACCCAGTTATGGTTAAGTAGGAAGGTGAAATGGTAAGTTAAAAATGTATTTAAATTAAATTAAATAATTAACTTTACTAAGTTATTTAAAATGTACATTAGAAGGTGAATGTCTGGAAGACAGGAATTTTGTCTCTTTTATTCAATGCTAGAGTTCCAGGGCCCAGCCCAGTGCCTGGCACTAGTAGACTTTAATAAATAGACTTTAATAAATAAATATTTAACTAGCTTTAATACATAATAAACTTAAAGGCACAAAAATATAAACACTACCTGTCATTTTTCCATGATCAGCTGTTCCTCAAACTAGGTGTAAAATCACCCTTCTCTGCTTCAGGGGCAGCGGTGACTGGTGGGACAGTGCACCTCCTGCAGGCGGAAATACCAACACCTCCTTAGCCATCTCATGCATCCAACATTTCTAAATTTACTCCCATAATGCCTTGCCAAGCTCACCTCCAATACTTGTTTTGTGGCATCCCATTTTGTATTTGTACCAAAATAAACAAAATAAAAAATATCTTTTGCCACAAAGAGCATATCACTCCTTTTTTCCCTGATAGAAACTCACTAGGAATACAAATGCCCATGGCTTGTATTTAAATAGAGTGAAAAGAGGTGGCAGGATGCCAATAGGATTACAGCACCTTAATTCAAAGTTTTGAGCACTTTGGGTAATAGAGTAAAACCCTGATAATAAGGTTAATATTTACTCACAATAAAAATCATCCAAACAAATGAAAATGACTAAACAAAAATATTCACAGTCGAGGACAAACCTCTAGTACTTGCACCATCTCCCTGATTTAAATTACAGATGATGCTATAGCAAACTACCAGTCCACCTTTTCTTTATCTTTAAAAAGTAAGTTTAATGAATTTTATTAAAATTAATTTCTCTAATTAAAAAATTAAAAATTGATCATCATCATAGATAATAAAATGGTAAAACTTCCTTGCTTTTAAACTCTCTTTAGTTATGTGTGTACTCAAAGCATTTGAACTGTTTCATGTAATTCCCTATTATCTTCTAATGAAAAAAATTTTTATGTCTTTATTCATAGTAAAATACGAAGGCACATCTTTTTCATGTTCTCCTTGAGTACTTCTGGATACCTTCAAAATATAATTAGTGACATTAATTTTAACTTTATTTTGTCTATTAAAATTTGTATTTGGCATATTTTAGATATTTCCACATATCCATTGGAGAATGCCCCTATTGGACATAATAGACAATACAATATGGTGCCTTTCTGGCCTCCTGTTACCAACACAGAAATGTTTGTTACTGCTCCAGACAACTTGGGATATGTTTATGAAGTTCAATGGGCAAGTGAGTATATAGTATTTATTTCCACTGTGGAAATTTCCAAAAGCAAAAGTGTTATATTAAAGTAATCTCAAAAGTGCCAAAGATTACTTTTTTTAAGAGAAGTTATAAGTTTACAGAAAAATCATGCAGAAAGTAGAGTTCCCATATACCCCCTCTCACACATGCAGTTTTCCCTATTATTAGTACTTTGCATTATGTGGTACCTTTGATATAAGTTATGAAACACTATTATAATAATTATATTATCACCTATAACCTACAGTTTACATTAGGTTTTACTGTTTATGTTGTACAGTTTTATGGCTTTGTAAAATTTTTATTCTGGTAACATATATATAACCTAAAATTTCCCACTTTTAGCCACTTCCAAATATACAAATTAAATGTTGTTAATTACATTCACAATGTTGTACTACCATCACCACCAAACATTACCAAAACTTTTCCATCACCCCAAATAAAAATTCTGTATCAATTAAGCATTAACTCCCCATCCCCTGCCACCACACTGGCCCCTGGTGCCTCTATTTCAATTTCTGACTCTGAATTTTCTTATTCTAATTATTTCATATCAGAGAGATCATACAATATTTGTCCTTTTGAGTCTAGCTTATTTCACTAAACATGATGTCTTTGAAGTTCATCTATGTTACCATGTTTCAGAACTTCGTTCCTTTCTATAACTGAAAAATATTCCATTGTGTGGGCCACATTTAGCTTATTCTTCATCTGTTGATGGGTACTTGGGTTGCTTCTATCTTTTAGCAATTGTGAATAATGCTACTATGAACATCAGTGTGAAAATATCTCTTTGAGACCCTGCTTTCGATTCTTTGGGGTGATACTTAGAAGTAGGATTGCTGGGTCATATGGTAATTCTATACTTAACTTTTAAAGAAGTTCCAAACTGTTTTCTATGTTCCTGTGCCATTTTACATCCCCACCAACATTGAACTGATGATCCTATTTCTCCACATCTTCTCCAATAGTAGTTACTTTCTGCTTTTTTTTTCCAATAGTAGCCAAGCCATATCTTTTCTACTAGGATTTATAAACTATCATTTAGACTTTGATTTGGGTATAAAGAAAGTGAATTTAACAAGTTCAGTCTGTCCTAGTATTGAGCTGGTTATATAGCATACCATCTCATGCAATCCTTCCAATCCTTTGAGCTAAGTATCATAATCTTTATTTTTCAAGTAATGAAACTGAGATTTAAAGAGGTTAGCTGTCAAAGATCACATTTCTAGTAAGGAGTGAGAAGGACTTTTGTGCTCAGGCCCATGTAATATGCCCCAATTCCTCTATTGCACAATATCACCTCCATTTATTTATCCTAAGTGACGAGGGGGTGAGACATACTGAGCTATTTTTTTTCTGAGATTTTGAAATCCAGGAGTTTCTTGTTTGATTCTGATCTGTTTCTTAACAAAGGTAGTAGGGCAGAGTGGAAGAATGCAGGATTTGGGTTGCAACAGACCTGGACTCCAAAACCAGCTCTGCTGCCTTCTAGCCAAGTGACCTTGTGCAAGTGACAAAATGTCTGAACTGTCATTTCCTTTCCTTTCAAATGGAAATAATAATAACTATTCCCTTAAGGCCCATTCATTAAAAGAAATTAAGGAAATACTTTTGAAATGACAGCTGCTATCTGAGAAAAGCAGTGTTCTGTGATAAAAAAAAATTAAATGGGAATAACACTTGAATGGACATTTTTCCAAAGAAGATATACAAATGGTCAATAAGCACATGAAAAGATGCTCAACCTCAGTAGCCATTAGTGATATGCAAATGAAACCCACAATGAAATACCACTTCATACCCACTAGGATCGCTTTTATAAAAGAATAAGTAAATAACAAGTGTTGGAGAGGATGTGAATAAATTGGAACTCTGGTGCATTGCTGGTGAGGATGTAACATGGTGCAGTCATTGTGGAAAACAGTTTGATGGTTCCTCAAAAAGCTAAACACTACCATATGACCCAGAAATTACATTCTTAGGTGTATACCCCCAAAGAATTGAAAACAGAGCTTCAAAAAGACACCTACACATCAATGTCCATTGCAGCACTATTCACAATAAACAAAAGATGGAAACAATAGAAGTGTCCATCGACATAGGAAAGCTAAATATATGGGAGATACATACTATGGACTGTCATTCAACCATAAAAGGGAATGAAGTTCTGATACATGCTACAGCACAGATGAACCTTGTAAATGTTATGTTAAGTGAAATAAGAAAGAGACAAAAGGACAAGTATTATATGATTCTACTTATATGAAATAACTAGAATAAGCAAATTTCAGTAATAGAGACAGAAAGCAGATTAGAGGTTGCCAAGGACTGGGGGCAGGGGAAATGGGGAGTAATTACATATGGGTACAAGAGTTTCTGCTTTGGATGATAAAAACATTTTGATAATAGATAGTGGTGATAGTAGCACAATATTGTAAATGTGATTAATGTTATTGAATTGTGCACTCGAAAATGTAAAAAAAATGGCAAATTTATAGTTTATGTATATTTGCCTCAATAAAAAATAATAAATTTATTAAGAAAATTAACATCAAGATTTCTGCCAAGTGCATGAAACCATTCTTAAATTGGGGGTGTCCAATTTTTGGTGGCAACTATGTGATTATTTACTTCTTACTCTCATTTTCTTTTTCACATAGGTCGGGTTTTTAGTATTTCAGAGATCATTACCATCGCAGTCGTTGCTGCTTTAACGCTGGTTGCAGTCACTTTCGCGGGTGCTTCTTGTCTGATCCGTGCCAGAAGCAACGTGGATGAAGCAAATCAGCCTCTCCTCCCTGATCAGTATCGGCACTATGCTGAAGAATATGAACAAACACCGAATCCTCGACATTCTATGGTCTGAGGATAGGTGACCGCCTCGCTTCTAGCTTTGTACAGCAACTCATCAGTATGACAGAACCACTTGATTTAGTCACTACTCTATTTTATTTTACTTGGTTACTTTCTTTCTTACACATCCGTAGGTTAAAGTTCCAGAAGTTACTTTGAAGAATTGGGAAGAATCTTTCACGTGATTTTTAATGAGTTCTGTTTTTCAGCTCTAACATTTAAAATAGCAGTTTGCACCAACACTACAGGATTTAAGCAAACAGTTTGAAAACTTTGGCATATTTTAAAGGGTGACTATATGATGATTTAAATAAGCAACTGTTTAAATTTATGTGTAAGAGAAAATTTGGGTTGCTATTAAGTCCCTTTTTAAAATGCTCGTGTAGGCATTTCTATAATGTTAAAATGTAAATACATTTCCATTCATTGGCATTGGCTAGCAGATATAAGGGAAGGCACACTTATTAGTTAAAATAAATTATTTGGGGCTATAAATGGGATCCCGATTAATAACTTTTTCAAAGTGTTCTTCACATTTGGGTGTAAGCATATATTATTTAGTCTAAGTGTCAAGGCCACAACAAAACCATACTTTGTCACACTTTGAACAGGTTTAAAAGCTTCTCTTTGGTTAAGAGGCAGTTGATAACTGCCTGTTTGCAACTGTGTTCCCATACTTCTCAACACACTAAGAAAAGAAAGACATCAGAATAGGAATGGGTGTGTGTGTGAATTCCTATTCTGATGTCTTGGAGGTCCACAAAGAAGGCTTCCTCTAACATAGAGTATTTTTTCTCTATTTCATCTTGTGCTACTGATATAATATTCCCAATGAAGCACTCTATAGCATGATCATAAGTGAACAAATATTTTAATTAAAATTTATTACAAAAATAATAGCAATAATCATGTACTGTAGAAAATGGCTAATACAATATTCTTAATTCATTAAACAGAAACAAAATTAAAAGTTATATACATCTGGTTGGTGACTGGAGTTTCTCACATTAAGCAATCTTAAAGCTATGCCAAAAGTTAAACAGACAAAATATGTTAGTGAATGAGCATAAACATAATGGTAGTATTTTTTAATCTTTCAAACAGAACTCCATAGGTTCTCTTGGAATGCATTTTGATTTATTAAAATAATACATATTCACAGCTTTTCAGAGAAGTTATTGGATAATATAAGCTTTCTTTGTATGTAGACCATCATTGAATCTAAGTTCCCCTATTCATATTTTTGGAGATACTCATTTCATAAACATTTATTAAACACATGATAGATGTCAGACAGAGTTCAAAGCCCTGGGAAAGTCAAGGATGTAAAACTGAGAGGGTTGGGCCCGGCTAGATAGCTCAGTGGATAAAGAGCTCGCTGGGAAACCACATGGGAGGCCCTGGGTTCGGTTCCCGGGGACCTCTCCTAGCGGGCAGACCGCCTTGAGAATGGCAAGCCGCCATGGGCGGGCCGGAGCCGCCGTGGGCAGGGCAAAAAGCTGCCACGGACAGGCAAAAGCCGCCACGGGCAGGGC
>PVKH010012522.1:0-17243 GCA_004027955.1 Chaetophractus vellerosus
CCGCACGTGGGGCCTGGTGGTCTCACCCGTTCGCGGGACCTGGTGGCACACCCACATATGGGGCCTGACAGTGCCACCCAGGCATGGGGCCTGGTGGCCCACGTGCCTTCTATATATTTTTTAAAATTTTTACTGGGAGGTCTTGTGGCTCGAACCCAGGGCCCTCCATACAAGAGACAGACACCCAACCATTTGAGCCACATCCGTCCCCCTGCTGTATCTCTTAAGGTTGATCAAAGATACCTAGAGTTACAGTCTTTTCCCATATAGGATGGTCATATAATAAATCAGGCTTAGTTTATCACCAGCATTCTAAAAACCAGACCTAGGGAGGAAAAACTAGGTCTGGGGACACATGCATGGTTTCTAATACAGCGAATGTTTAGCCTACCCTGATTATCACAAAATCAGGACAGCGAGAATATTCACACATCATATGGATTTTGAGATCAACTTTTCAATTTCTGCAAAGAAGCCAGCTGGATTTTGGTAGTGATTGCACTGAATCTTTAGATCAATTTGGGGAGTATTATCATCTTAATATTAAGTCTTCTGATCCATAAACATGGGGTATCTTTCCATTTCCTTAAGACTTTCTTCATTTCTTTCAATGATATTTTATAGCATTCAGAGTATCAATTTTGCACTTCTTTTGCAATATTTATTCCTAAATATTTCTTTTTAGGGCCATTATAAATATCTTGACTCACTTTTGGTTAAATTTTGTTTTCATAGGTATTTGCCCATTTCATCAACGTTTTCCAATTTATTGCTGTGGAACTGATTACAATAGCCTTGTATCAGAGTTCTACCAGAAAAACAGAAACAATTATTGCAAGGAATTGGTTGTGTGACTGTAAACCAATTGCTGACAAGGTAAATTTCAAATCCTGAATCTGTATGACAGGCTGTCAGGAAGGCAGGCTGGAACGCCTGGGCACAAGCTGAAGCTGCAGTTCACAGGTGGAATTTCTTCTCCTTCAGGGAAGCCTCAGTTGTGCTCTTAGGCTTTTCAACTCTTTGTTCACGCAAATCATTGAGGATAATCTTCCTTACTTAAAGTCAACTGACTATAGGGTCTGAATAAGATCTATAAAATACCTTCACAGTAACACCTAGGTTAGTGCTTGATTGAAAAGTATCTGGGAGCTGTAGTCTAGCCAAGCTGACACATAAAACAGACCATGACAAGCCTCTTACCCTTTTTTAATGTATGAACCATTTGTAAATTCCTTTTCATTCCTAATATCACTTATTTGTGCTTCTCTCTTTTCTTGATCAATCTTGCCCAAGATTTTTCTATTTTATTCATTTTTCAAAGAACAAACTTTTGGTTTTTTATTAGCTCCAATTATGCTTATTTTCTATTCTATCAGTTTTTGCCCTTTATGATACAGTTCCAGAGCCAGGTAGAAATGTGTGGCAACTACAGAGGGCCACTACCAGAACAAGGTCATACTTTAAATTTTAGTCATTTTCTTTTTTACTTGTGTGAAGCATGAGCTTTGACTGCACACCTATGTGAAAGCCAGTTATAGTTACTAATTCCTTTGGTAAGATGTATTTTCCCCTCCACCTACTGCCAAGGTTTGAGATTGAGTTATCTTTGTAGTCCCGCGTGTGTGTGTACACACGTGTGTGGTGGCAGGAGACTGGGAGTGAATTTATTTTTTAATTAATATTACTTTCTGGAGCAGTTTTAGGTTTACAAAAATTTGAGCAGATAGGACAAAGAGTTCCCATATACCCTTTCATTCCCCACTCAGTTTCCCTTAACATTTTGCATTAGAATCGTACATTGGTTACAACTGATACTCCAATATTCATTATCGGGGTAGTTAATATATTCCTTGGGGAATTAAGGAATTTGAGGGGTGATGGGAAGGTTTTATATTTGTGAGTTCACCTTTGATTCATCCTTAAACTGAGAGCAGTCCTTTAGGTCCCAACTTAATGAAGGGGAGAATATTTTATTACGTATTTCACTATGGGTGGGCCCAAGGCTTTTCCTCCTGTTCACAGTACTCCATGAGACTTGAAAACTGAAGTTCATTCAGGCTGACAGTTGGTATTTTATAATAATGGACACACAAATGAATACAATCCCACATGCTCTTCTTATAATATGTTGGTCGACAGGTGGTCGTGTTCTCTCCCCTTGAAAATAGGCTGGCCTCAGTGACTTGTTCCTAGACTAAAATGCAACGTAAGTGACCTTGTATGGCTCTTGAGGCCAGATTGGAAAAAGGTGATAAGACTTCTGGTTCTAACTTTGGAGTGCTGGCCCTTCAATCTAGCCACCGTGCTGTGAGGAAGCCCAAACCAGCCCACGCAGAGAACACATGGAGAAGTCCATGTGCACAAGAACAGAGACACCTCCCCATCTGATAGCCAACATCAACTGCCAGACATGTGATTTCAAGATTCCAGCCCCAGCCTTCAAGCAACCTTAGCTGATCTTAAGTAGAGCAGATAAACTATCCCTGCTGAGCTCTGCTCAAATTGCAGATTTATGAGCAGAATAAATGCTGCCATTGTTTTTAAGCCACCAGATATTGAGGTGGTTTGTTATGCAGTCATAATAACTGCAACACATGGGTTTGGTAAATGCCCTCAAAATGAAAGCTGGCTTCAATATTCTGCTCACTTCTCTAGGTTGCCACTTTGACTTGGTTTTTGGCATCTGAAAATTCCGTGCTAAACTTGCCAGCACTTTAGTGCATGTGAAATGTTTTAAATATTTTACCAACCATTTTCAATCCAAGAGTAGGTTAGCATACCTACATACATGCTGCTGGAAACTAAGGCCCTGATTTGATTTTAAAAAACTAACTTTAAAAGGGAAACTTTAGAATGTATATATAGTACTAGAACAAAAGTTTAAAAAAAACAAAAACACCACTACCAAAGGACTGTACAACACAATGAACCCTAATGTAAACCATGGACTATAGTTAGTAAGATAATTATATTGCTTCAATTGTAACAAAGGTACCACATGAACGCAAAGTGTTAAAAATAAGGAAAGCTGTGTGAAAGGTTGTATATGGGAACTCTGTATTTTCTGCATTATTTTTCTGTAAACCTACAACTTCTCTAATAAAAAAATTCTTTAAAAGATCTTCCCAAGGGGCCGGCCGTATAGCCCAGTGGATAGGGCGCTGGTATACCACATGGGAGGCCCGGGTTCGGTTCCCGGGGACCTCTCCTAGCGGGCAGACCGCCTTGAGAAGGGCAAGCCACCGTGGGTGGGCGGAGCCACCGTGGGCAGGGCAAAAAGCTGTAACGGACAGGGCAAAGCCGCCACAGGCAGGGCAGGTCGCTGATGAACAGAGCGCAGCCAGCCACCCACGAACTGAAGCGGAATCGGCCGTGAATGGAAGCAGAAGCCGCCCACAAGGCGGCAAAGCCGCCTGCGCCGTGACCGGTCTTGGCGCGTCCCCGCAATGGAGGGAGACAAAGCAGACAGAGAGGAACACAGGAATGGACACACAGCAAGAGCAAGCAGAAAAGAAGGTGGAGGGGATATGTAATTAAAAAAAAAAGATCTTCCTAAGATGTTTTTAAAGATGTTCTACACTTGAAATGGTATTGTCATGCCTTCACAGATAATGATTTAATGTGTCAAACTTCGTCCCCTACCTTAGTCTATCAGGTGGCCAATACAAACATTGTTTGAGGTCATTTAGAGCTAATACAGTGTCTCTGAAAAGTATTCCAAATAAAGTTGCTGAAAATAATACTCCCAAACTGGTCTTCCTGAGGCCTTGAATATAAACTGACTCTCCCAATTATGAGTAATAATTTTCAGGGGAAAAGGTCTACCCTTATTATTTGGGTAATTGACCCAGCCATTCTTTGCAAGGATGACAATGCTGTCCAAATTGAACTGTTGGCGGGCCGCTCAAAATATTAGTGTTGGCTGAAGCATGAAAATCTGGTTTTGGCAAACAAAAGATGGGGGGTGGGTGGGAGGGTTTGGGAAGGAATGATGAATTCTATTTTTTTAGGATATACCGGGTATTGAATCTGGGACCCAGTATATACGAAGCAGGTGCTCAACCACTGAGCTATACCAGCTCCCTGGAATGATGAATTTTTAATGTAGGAATGTGTCGGTTGTATAAAGGATAAATATGTAAAAACAAAACAAAACAAAACAAAAACCAAGAACTGCTTGATACTAGAGACTACAGAGAAATATGAAAAGTGATAAGCACGATGATGTAGATCTATATATTTAATAGAAAGGAAAAAAAGAGCATTTACACACAAAAGCCTTAATGACATACACCAAGATGTTACCATCCACCCATAGCTCCATCTGTTTGCTCATTGTCTGCTCATTGTTTTTGCTCGATGTCTGCTCATTGTTTGTCTTATATAGGAGGCACCAGGAACCAAATTCGGGACCTCCCATGTGGGAAGGTGGGCGCTCAACTGCTTGAGCCACATCTGCCCCCCCGCCAAGATGTTAACCGTGGTTATCTCTGGGTATTAGAATTGAAGGTGATTTTTTTTTTCCTCAATCTTTCCTGTATTAAAAAATATATACTTCCAATATTCTGCACACCGATGTTCATAGCAACATTATTCACGATTGCCAAAAGTTGGAAACAACCCAGGTGCCCATCAACAGACAAATGGATAAACAAACGTGGTCTATTCACACAATGGAATATTATGCAGCTGTAAGAAATGAAGTCGTAAAGCATATGACAACGTGGATGAACCTGGAGGACATTATGCTGAGTGAAGCACACCAGACACAAAAGGACAAATACTGCATAATTGCGTCACTATGAACCAAATATATTGTGTAACATAGTTTGATTCAAAATTTTTATATGTATCCAGTGCATTTCACTGAGAAATGTGTTTATTCATCTGTGTTTACTTTCTAGTTTTTAATCATTTATATTTTCAATTATTAAATGTACAAAATAAAGTTAAAAAAAATATATATATACTTCCAATAATTAAATGCAATACATGACACTCGATTGTATCCCAAGATTGAGGGAAAAAAATGGGAGAAATTTTAATCTGGAATGTTAGGTAACAATATTGTATTAATGTCAAATTTCTTTGGTGTGATAATGGTATTGTGGTTATGTAGGAGACGGTCCTTGTTCTTAGGGGATACATGCTGAAGTACTGAGAAGTGAAGTATTACAATGCCTGTTTCCAACAGTTTGGGGAAAAAGTTCATAAAGCAAACATGGCAAACTGTCAACAAGTAAATCTAGACGAAAGGCATAAGGGTATTCACTGTACTATTTCAAGTTTTCTCTAAGTTTGAAAATTTTCAAAATAAAAACCTGGGGGGAAAGTATTGGAAAACAAAAATAAAACAGCCAGTTAACAATTAAGACGCTTTCTACCTGGGTGGGTCTTGCCACCTGACCTCTGTTCCACATTCACGGCAGTCTCACAACAGCTACTGCAGAGATCTGAGGAGCTGTAGGCTACCACAGTCCCCAGAGTTTGCCAGGTTTACCCCTAACCTTCACTCATTTAACTCTCTGGAATAACTAGACAATGACTTTTTGAAGAGTACAAAGATGTAAAATAATGCTCTTTGAGAAGTCTTTGCTTTTGGAGAATGAAATTAAGCATTTGACAACTTTCTACAGTATATAAGCTTAGAATCAGCAATATTATTAACATCATGATAGTAGTTAATACATAAATTCATTTCCATTTCCATTTTCCTACCATTAAATCCCAATGATCTGAAAAAGCATGAAAAAGGAAGTTTAATCTTACATAGCTCGGAATGTTTCTTGGTTTCAAAGTTCTGGTTTTTAAGTTAAACCAAGTCAACACGAAAACTTTCTTTCAATCAAATAAAGTAGGGAATGAAAAAGACCTTTTGCAAATAGTTGCTATTATCAGGTTTCTATGGATCTGAAATGTAATATCCAAGACTTGTTAAGTATTATATACATAAAACAACCAAATTGAAGAAAAACAAAGTCCATGCCTTCCATGTCTACAAACATGCTTTCCAAAGTATTAAAAGTCAACCTTTACTTTAGTATCTTGAAAACAAAATTAGTTTATACAGTGTTCAGAATCAAACCCAATGACAAAGCAAGATAAAATACCCAAGAGTATAACAATCTTGTGAAGTAGTTACTATTATTATACCCATTTAATAGATAATTGGATGAAGGCTAGAACTCACTCAAGGTCCCTCAGCTGCTAGTAAGTAGCAGAGCTGGTATTCAACTCTGGGCAGTCTGGCTCTGGAGTCTGCTCCTAAACCACTGTGCTGTAATGCTTCTCAATGCCAGCTACCACTAATTAGAAAATCAGAAATGTACTTCTTTCAACCTATGAAACTACCCTAAATTTTGAGCCACTTAATTTTATTTTACTACCCACCCTACCCCAAGTATTTTGCCATTATGGAAATGTATTTGTATTAATTTCTGCTTGGGATAATAAACAAAATGTATGAAATATTTAAACTTTATTTGTTCAAAATAAAAGAGTTAAGAATCTTCTCTAACTCTTTAACTACTACCTTATCAAGCTTCAAAGACTTAATCATAAAAGTACTGCTGATGCTCTTAATCAGAGTATCTTACCAGAAACACATTAGAGGTGGCAATAGGCTCAAAGCACCTCTTATCCTTCTCTATTCTACTATATGTATTCTGCAAAGCAGGATGAAGAGGGTAGTAGAAATTATAGTAGTAAATATAATATAGATTTTCCATAGACATTTAAGATATAGAAATACAATGTTAAGACCGTAACAAGCCAAATATGGAAATGTTTTATTATTATTTTAAAAAATCAGGCTATAGAGACAATTGAAAGCCAGGTATGAAGAAATTTCCAAACATACACACAAAAAGTCTTATCTACACAATTATTTACATGTTTAGGGTCCTGATTCAAAGACATGGTCCCCTAGGTCCAGGATGGACATAAAGAACAGACTATGACAACACACTTGGGAAGAAAACTACTGTGGTACTTTCCAGTGCATGAAACAAACCAAATAAAGAAATCCCCCTAGTAGGGACTTCAACATGTAGAGGTTTTAAGAACTTGGCTTTGATGATCTTGTATGGTAAGAAACAAAATCAAATTGGTTTCCATGTCAGTGACCTCAATCACAATGCTTCTGAATTGGCACTCCATTCAGAGAGAATAGCTTTTACAAATGTCCTGTCACCTATGCAACTAAATTTACAACCTTATTTTATGAAGACAAACACTTATCTTTAATCACTTTTAAAAATATATATAACGAGTTTTCCTAAAGATTAAGAAAACAAAACAAAATAAAACCAGATTCATCAAAGATAAGTAAAAAACTCATTACTTCCCTAAGGTCATTTCTTTCCTTTACTCCTGCTTAAATGCAAAAGCTGATAATTTCTGATTTGTGGAAAGATCTAAAGGTTTTTGCTTTTTAGGCAAATTCAGATTCTCCTTTTCTTTTTCTTTCTGATTTTCTGTTTCATTATTTTCATTGACCAGACGTTTTCGCTTTTTTGCTTCAGCTCCATCACTTGCAGTTCCTCCTTTGGCCTTGTCACTCCATGCCTAAAAGTATTAGAGGTAAAAAGAAAAGATTTTTAGGCAATAACCGAAATAGGTAGGAAATTATTTCTTTTTCAGGTAGCATTCCTGTATATAAAGAAGCATAATTAGCACCTGAATTGTTAAGCATTGTTAACAAACCTTTTATTATTTAATTGCAGAGCATGTTAAAAAATTCACATTGTACTTCTATAATATTTCACTCTAAATTCTACTTGTATATAACCATACTGCATGCAAAATACTATAATGGAAGGTACTTTATAAAAATGAAACTTATTTTGACATTATTGTAGATTCATATGCAGTTGTAAGAAATAATTAAGATCCTGTGTACCTTTTATTCAGTTTCCCCTGATAATAACATCTTGCAAAACTCTAGTACAGTATCATGACCGAGATACTGATATCAATATAGTCCATGAGTCTTATTCAGAATTCCCCAGTTTTATCCCACTTGTGTATTTAGGTTTGTGTATTTACCACAGTCAAGATACAGAACGTTCCATCACTACAAGGTTTCCTCATGTTGCCCTTTTATAACACCACCCCCAACCCATCACCCAGGCCCTAATTCCTGGCAACCATTAATCCGTTCTCCATCCCTATCATTTTGTCATTTCCGGAATGTTATATAAATGAAGTATACATTATATATCTTTTGGGACTGGTTTTTATTCACTGAGCAAGAGTCTATTTGTTTCTTCTGTCTCTTAAATCTCTTTTAATCTGTAATAGTTCCTATTACTACTCCTACTCTGACTTTATTTCCCTTGCCATTTATTTATTGAGGAAAACAGGTCCTTTGAGCTGTAGAGTTTCCCACATTAACAGACTGGTTTTAAGTAAATGTTTAGGGTTTACCTTAAAAACACTAATTACATTTTTATTTATTCAAAAGCACACTCATAACTTTTGCCAGCTCTCTTCTTCTGTTGCAGTATAAGGTCTTACTCATTCATTCAGATATCATTTTATCAAATTCAATAGAATTTTTATTCCTTTATAAATATGTATAAAAAGTGAGAAACATGAAGTTCTAATAAGGTTCTAAATGAGCCCAGAAGTCATTAGACCAGTTTCAAGCTTCCTCATTACGCAATATCTTTATTCATAAAACCCAGTTTACCAAAGCCAAGTATTTAAGTTACTAGGTGCCCATGTTGCAATTGGCAACTCTAAGAAAGTGAAGTCTGAGGATTTAATCAATATGTCACATGTATTCCTCCCCCCTAAAACAGAAGGTTGTGCCTGGCCTTCCTTCACATGGCAGAAATTCACACGAGAAGCAGGAGGCACAAGCCACCTGTCCTAATTTCTCTATAAAAGGCTGGAATAGATACTTCTTTTTTTCCCCAAAGGATATTCTCATTTAGCATTTAATATATAAGCTGGCAGCATTATAAAAATTCTGCCTGCAAGGACTCTAAATTAGTAGTCTAAAAATTTGAATTAACTTCCTTTTTATTTATTAATCTTATTAGTGCTTGATTTATAACTACTGTGCCTTTTCTTGGGGCTATTTCCTTAATTTACAATATACAGGACTCATACTAATATGAACAGTATAACTGCCAAAAAATTAACCACCAGCACTAAACAATAATTTGTACATACCCACATGTTCAAAGTTGGCACCTCACAGTGTTTAATTTCCTCTCAACCAGAGTTTATGATGCATTCAATTTCCAAAAACAGAAAAAAGCATTTTCTGAGAATTTTTAAAACCAGGAAATTCACTAAGATCTCAGCACAGGTATCCTTACCTTCCTCACTTCTGCTGACAATACTCTAAATCGAATCATTCCTTCTTTTATTATGTCTGCTTCATCTGAAAAGTCAGGATTGTCAGTCAAAATAGTATTTCTATTTTCTTCCAGCCACATCTGGAACCCAGTCTTTGGCCTAAAATGGCAATTGTGTGAGAAAACATTTATGCTTAAGACATAATTTAAACTACCTTATAATTTTTAAACTAGTAATTGATCATTAATCTTTTCATCCCTACTACAAAGAAAGAAGATACAATTACACTTGTTGATACTCATATTACTGAAAATTGCCTAGAGACTGCAGGACTAATGAACTGAAATATTCTTTATAAAGTTAACTCAAAAGGATTACTCATTTGTATTTTCCATGTGTAACAAACATGAACTCTGCATTTTCAATTCTTTTATAAATGTTGACAAGCCCTAGGTCTCCAATCCATTTAGGCTCTCTGGCCCAGTACAATTCTTCCTTAGTAGGCTTGTGTCCTTAGTAGGATTTATTTCCCAAACCAGTTATCTGAAATCTTCACAACTTCTCACCCATCACCTCAACCTTGCTCTCACAGATGACCTGGGAGTAGGAGTTCTTCCTTGTATCATTTTGACGTAAAGCACGGGCATGGCACATTTGTAAATTTTATTAGATTTCACTTCTAACACAGATTGTCCTTAGGCCACAAGTAAAGGCTTAATGCAAATATTTAGCATTTACTAAGCACTTACTATGTCCAGGCACTGTTCTAAACTCTTTATGCATATTATTTCATGTAATCTGCTCCAATCCTATGTGGTAGGAATAACTAGCATCTCCGTTCCATAGATGAAGACACCGAGGTTTAGAGAGATGAAATAACTTACCCAAGTTTACACAGATAGTAAAGAATTAGACCTGGGATTCAACAGTCAGGTGGTTTGAATCCAGAGTTCTCTTGCTTAACCTACCAGCTACACTGCCTCCCACTATGCTGTAGCTGAATTGATCCGTAACAACCAAAAATTAGTGACATAAATACAAGGGGAAGATATTTATGAAAAAATTTTAAATGGAAACAAAAATACAAGGTATAACATTATATCTAATACACAAACCCCACTAAGTATAAGAAATTAAGTGATTTTTATCTTTATAATTATTTTCCAAATTTTCTACAATAAACTTATTTTTTTAATTATTAGAAGTTATTTTTAAAAATATTAAAAGTATGGCTCTAACCACTTGTCCAATTTCTGAAAATACATAAATTTCAAAAAATCTACTAATGTAATCCTATTTTCAGAAAAAAATTAGAAAACAAAACAAAACATCACAAACAAAAGAAGGAAGGCTAAAAAAGAAGTTCTTAAATTTCCAGAAATTAATAAATACACAGTTTATTCAAACTTGGGGTAATGTCTCAAATCTACTAATAGCATGGAAACTCCCCAATTGTATCTCAACAGCTCTTTTGAAAAGAAAAACAAAATTGAACATTTCTCTTCTGAGTCAGTATATCAACATCTGTGACAAAATTTTTGGTCAGATACAGATAGATAATTCTTTTTTTTTTTTTTTAATTTTATTTTTTAAAAGATACTTAGATTACATAAATATTACACAAAAACTATAGGGATTCCTGTATGCCCCACTCCCCACATCTCCCACACCCTCCCACATAAACATCCTTCATTAGTGTGGCACATTCACTGCAATTAATAAAAGCAAGATAGGTAATTCTTTAACTAAATTTCAAAAAGTAGGTTTCAGTATAGTTGGTAGTATAAAAAGTTGAATTATCAATCTTCTTAAATGAACTTTTTATTATTTAAGATCTAAATAGAATTCAGAACAAATTAAGAAATAATAAAAACCACAGCTATTCCATCAAATTAAACTGGTTAACATAAAATTATTAGTGAAATGGTGACTTTTTCAATTTAATGGGTGCATTTAAAATAAATATAGCAAAGGTCAAGAAATTTGAAAAATATACTGCATTGGTGAAGAGATGGACAAACAGGAGTTCACATGTTGCTGGGGGGTGTATAATTTGATATAATATCAATACAGGACAATTTTGGCAATATCGGAATTACAAATGCACATTAATTTGAACTGTGCAGGAATCCATCTTATAACTGCATATGCGTGAGAAATGACGTTCATATTGTTATTCATTGCAGTACTGTTTGTATTAGTAAAAGACCAGCAATCACCTTTTTGCCACCAGTAGAGGAGTAAATAACTTACGGTATATCCATTTAATGTAATGTAAAAAGATGAAAGCAGCTCTTCATGTAGTACTAACATGAAATGATCTGCAAAAGCTATTAAGTGAAAAAAGCAATACAATGTGTACATTACGTGAACATTTGTGTAAAACTAAAAAAGTAGATAAATATATGCATTTATCTGTATAGGCACAGAAGAAATCTGGAAGCAGAATGTATTTCTATACAAGAAATACATTGTAATGATTCTCTCTGGATAAGGGAATTGGGTTGGTAGGAAAGAGATTTACTTTTCATCACATCATTTTTGTACCTTTTGATTGTTTTCTCCCATGCAAATATATTATCTATTTTAAAACAAATAACAAATTAACTAGAAAAACACTGAAACTTTAAAAATTATAAAATAGTGGCTGTATTAGTCAGCCAAAGGGGTGCCTTTGTAAAATACCAGAAAATGGTTGGTCTTTATAAAGGGTATTTATTTGGGGTAGAAGCTTACAGTTACCAGGCCACAAAGCATAAGTTTCTTCCCTCACCAAAGTCCATTGTCACGTGTTGGAGCAAGACAGCTGCCGCCGTTTGCCAGGGTTCAGGCTTCTTGGGTTCCTCTCTTCCTAGGGCTGCGTTTCTCTCCAGGCTTAGTTCTTCTGTTTCCTCCACAAGGTCAGCTGTAGACCATGAGGCTCTCTAGGCTTTGCGTCTCTATACAAGGCCAGCTCTAGACTATCAGGCAAATGACTCCCTTCTCTTCTCCCGGGGCTTTCTCTCCAACCTCAAAATTCCAACATCAAAACTGCTTCTCAAATCTGCTCCCTCTGTCCTTTGCCTGGCCTTTTATACTTGATTCCCCCACCCACCAAGGGGTGGGGCTCAACACCCTACCGACGTGGCCCAGTCAACGCCCCAATCATAACTTAATCATGCCCAGATTAACAGATCAGTTTACAAGCATGATTCAATATCGATTTCTGGAATTCATAATTACATCAAACGGCTACAGTGACCCAATAAAATATATATGTTCAAAACATAAATAGAATTCATTAAAGCATATTTTAATAAAGTTATATAAATAGACATTACCTGATACTTATTTTCCCTTAAAGTTACAAGTGTTCTGAGTGCCCACCACCAGTGCCAATGAATTATTTATAATAGAGGTGCATAATTTTGTACTGCTGTTACTGACGCGGCATGTTAAGAATGCTAAATTTCTCTATGTACTGACCTTTGGATTTCAGTGTTTTGAGGAGACATAGCTGAGGATTCAGATGATGAACTTTTAGGATTTTCTTCTTTTACCTCCTCAGTCTTACTGTCTTGAGAAGTTCTTTTCTGGAAATAGGATGTTGCAGATGCCTGTAAAAATAAACATAAACACTACAATGAAAGCCAGCAGGATTTTATACAAGGTTTTGAAAAACGTGAAGAAACAATACCTGTTTAAAATTCTTACGCCAATATGTGAAGTCCTGAGATTCTCAGTTGAAAATAAACATGCACGCACACACACACACACACACACACACACACACACACACACACACACACAAAACCCAAAAAACTATACTTCAAATTCCATATGTTCTAAGGGAATAAGATGAAACAGAAAAATCACCCTTTTGGGGGGGGGGCGGTACTGGGGGCCAGAGATTGAATCCGAGACCTCATATGTGGGAAGCCAGTGCTCAACCACTAAGCCACATTGGCTCCCCTGAGTTGGTTTCTTCATTTGTTTTGCTTGTTGTTTATTTTTGGTTTTTCCTTAGGAGGCACCGGGAACCAAACCCAGTACCTCCCATGTGGGAAGCAGGTGCTTAACTGCTTGAGCCACATCCGCTCCCCTAAAGCTACTTTACTGATGACAAATCTGGGATGAAATTATGAAGGAAACAAAATCAGAACACAGAACATAGAAAGATTAGGGCCAGGTACTAGATCAGTAGTTATTAAACAGTGATACGCATCAGAACCATCTAGGGGTTTTCTTTTTTTCAAAATACAGGCAGATGCCCAAGTCCCTGGGGCTTGGATGTGTGTGTGTGTATTTAAAGTACCCAGGTTATTATGTAGCAAATCCAGAATTGAGAACTACTGCCCTACCTAGAAAATTCTAGACAAACCTGAGCTCCTGTCCTTTACCTGAATCATTAAACAAAACTGAAATAAGACAAATAGATCATATGTTGTTTATTGCAGATGTGGGGAAATGAAATAGCACCTGCTTAGACTTTGGCTTTGGAATTAGAGGCTTTATAACTGGAGACTTTTCATTATTTGCAGCTCGATTAAGTCCAGTGGATTTCTTGGATGATTTGTTCATATTGTCTAAAATATTAGTTGACCGTGTTGAATTCATTGAAATGGCAGGCTCTTTGGAATTGGCTGATACCTAAGGAGAAAAACTAATCTTAACATTTTATGTTAAAGGGGGGGAGGGAATCCAAGAAACATTTTTCTTTCAAATTTCTGTTAAGCTGGTATTGCAGTCTCATTTTTGAAAATAATTGAATATATTTGGTGTAATCCAAATTAAGACTGATCTATATCCTCAAAATACCACAACCCTTAGAAAAACAGGTAGTATCTTTCAAAACTGTAGGTACTTACAGGAAAAATATAACTCAGCCCAAGTGTGAACTGGTACTGTGTTCTTTTTTTTGTGTTTTTGCAATAAACTACTTAGTCTTTAAAGCCTCCAACATCTGGGGATTTTCATCTGGTCATTTGGAAATATTCCTCTTTATGGAGATGTATTTAAATAATAGAAAAATATCACTGGAAAGAGTTTACCTTGAAGGGGTTTACTCGTCCTTGGGTGCTAGAGATTGCTGCACCTTTCACAAGCAGAAAAGAAACCCTCACTTAATAGTGGTAAACAAAAAAAATTATGATTTCCCATAATACTAGATGGAATATTTTAATCTATGTTACATGAAAATAAACACATTTTGCAACTTTAAAACTATTAACAACTATAGGATGATCCTCCTCCTACTTCTACAACAAAATAAAAGCTATGAGATAGGAACTACCCCAATTTGCATCTGTCAAACATACAAATCTAGTATGTATAGATCTATCCTTTCCTACTGTTACCATGGAAGAATGGTGCCTTATTTTAGCTAAAGTTAATCCCTCTACTTGTGTGCTAGATCTCACCCCCTTCTGCTTTATTAAGAAACTTATCAATGATTCCCTCTCCCCCCATATCTTTCACTTTGTCTCCCATCTGAAAAAAAAAGAAAAAAAGAAAAAAAGAAAAAAAAGACAAACCCTCTCTATCCCACATCCCTGCCAGCTACCATTTTCTCTTACCTCTCTCTAAAGCCAAACTTTTCAAGAGCTGTCTACATTACTATTCCCATTTCCTCACTGCTCATACATTCCTCCACCCAAAATAATATGGACTCCAGCCTTACTACCCTACAGAATCTGCTCTAGCTAAGGCCCCAATGTCTTCTACGTGGCCAAATCTGGTGGATTTCAGTCCTCATTTTATTTGACTTCTCACCAGCATTCCACATAGCTGATGGTTACTTTGCTCTTGATACTCTCTCCTCCCTTGACTTCTGGGATACCACATTCTCCACACTTACCTTCTTCTCTCTGGACCCTGAGTCTCATTCTCCTTCAACAGTTCCTCTTCCTTCTCTACATGATATTTAAATGTTGGAACTTCCCTAAGCCTACACACATTTTTCTCCTCACTGTATATCTTCTCCCAGTGCTCATTCATCCATGCCCATGGTTTTTACTGATATACTTAGGCCAATGATTTTCACTTTACATCTCCAACCCAGACTACTTTTTTGAGCTCCTGAACCAAATATCCAACTATCTATGCAACATTCTATTTGATTATCTTATAGCAATTCATCAGCTTCCTAAAACCTACTTCTCCCCAAGTGTTTCCTGACTCAGTAAATGACACCACCATTCACTCAAGTGCTCAAGCCAGAATCAGAGTCATTCTTTACATCCTGAATCCTCACACTTTTTACTTCTTCCTAGAAATACTTCAATTCTTCCCATTCTTTCTACTCTACCACCACTCTAGTTCAAGCAACTATTCAATCTCACCTGTACTGCCTCAGCAGACTCCTTATATCTTTCTTTAGCACAGCGTGCCACACCAAACCCTGCTTAAAACATACAGCAGCTTCCCAGCAAACTTAGAATAAAGATTAAAACCCTTACTAAGACCTACACGGATCTGCATGATTTGGCTCCTGCCATTGCTCCAAAAGTATTCAGTACCACTTTTCCTTTGTTCTCTATGCTCTTCACACATATCCTTTTATACAGTCTTCACACATGCTGTTTCTAAGAACAAATGCTTTTCCCCAGCCCCTTTTCTTGCCCACCTCTGCCTAGCTAACTCTTATTTGTCCTTGAAGTCTCAGGTCTAAGTCCTCCCATCCTAAGAGGACTTCCCTGAGGTCCTTATCTGACACCCCATCATTCACTAGATTATAGCTACCTATTATACATAATTTTACTACTCAGTAAACTTTTTAAAAGTTAATTTTTATCAAAGTAACATATGCACATAATTTAAATAGTGAAATGGTACTCTAAGATTTATGCTTAAAAAAAAACACAAAACCCAGCAGTACCCTGCTTCAACCTTCTCTATCCCCCAGTTTTACTCACCAAAGGCAACGACTTTCAACTCCTTTTAACTGTGTCACCAGCATCCTGAATGTCTCCTTAGTGACACCCAGAAATCTTACAATTACATGCTCATTATCTGTCTTTCCTGTTGGGTTTAAACAGTACTAGGGCGGGAATCAACCATGCATGTCTGCTTCCCTTCCATGTCTAGCCTAATGCCTAACACATAATAGGTAATTAATAAATATTTGTTAAATGATCACAATTTTCACAAACATCATCTCTGATAAAAATAAAAATAAAACAAGCTCTAGAGTATAAGGCATATTTGAGTAGAGACATCCCTTTAAAGACTACTTGCAAAATTTCCTTGGTATTACAAATATTACAAATATTTCTCACCTGTCATAATAGCTGGCATATCATGGGAATTTGTATTTTTGGAAAATGAGTTCTGTCCTATAGAAAAAAATAGATAAAACAATACAGTGTAAATGGGGAGGATAAAGTCATCCTCTGTATTCAATATATAGACAAAATGTTCTCATAAAAGTATGGATATTCAATTTCCCTCAGTCAAGTAAAATGGGGAAAGCCACACCATGACATTCCTCATCTTCTATTACCTTGAAAATGGATCCCACTACGCTTACTTATTTCTGGTTTTTCTTCTACTTCATCAGCTTCTCTAGTGTCCTCTGCATCATCTTCAACTTGATTTCTGAGCCTTGGCTGGCTCCATTCTGTAGCAGTATTACTGTAACTGAAAGACAAAAAGATAATTTGATAAAGAGCTACACAAAGACCAATTTAATTTTCAGGATAGTAAGGGAAAACTCAAACAAATGAATATTTTTTTCTGACCCAGCATTCAGCTTTTTTCTGAAATCCTCCTCTTTTTCTTCCTCCTCTTCCTCCTGGGTTGCTGCCAATTCTGCTGCCTTCTCTACAGCCAGTTCACTAAGTCTTTGGGCCAAAATTAATCTCCGAGAACGAGAGGCGTATTTAATGGCTAAATTCACAGCATTTTGAGTCATTAGACCAGCAAGTTCCACACAACGAAATTCCCGCTCCAGTTTA
>PVKH010012523.1:0-17241 GCA_004027955.1 Chaetophractus vellerosus
ATCCCCAGTATACTTCTGACCCTTTTGCATCTTGGTAACTAAGAGTGTTTTGCTCTTTAAAGACTTGTTACTTTTTCAAGAAATTGTTTGAAGTTTACACATTCCAGACAGCATGATAATGCTGGGAACTTGATACTTTTTTTTTTTTGGCAGGGGGTGGGGTGAGTGAAGGGGGTGAGTGAAGGAGGAGTGACAGATTTCCCAGCTTTTTATTTGCAGGAGTTATTTTCAGCTCTCTTTTTTACAGATTAATCACATCCCTTTACACTCAGCAGATTCTTAGAATACCTTTCCTTGCTGCACAACACAAATGCCAAGAAAATCCATATTAATTTTGTTAATAACGTAGGCAAAGCAAGTCATAGTTAATGAAATGTAATTCTGGCCCTCTTTCCCCCCATTAGTATGGGTAATCTCTTACTGACTGCACACATTAATAAGTGAGGCATCATAAGCCAAGCAAAGCCAGAAAGAAAAAAACCAAGGCCCAGGAAAGGCCTACACTTTAGCCAAGGTTCTGAGAAGCGCCACCCAGAGCCTGGACCGAGAGGGCAGCTGGGTCAGCCGTATTACCCGGTGGGTGTTGTGCACTGCCGAGGGATATTTGTATGGCAGGAGGGGCCGGCTCGAGGCGGAGCATCCTGCCCCGCTGGGTCCTGTGGTCTGGGTACCAATGTTGGCTGTAAGAAATAAGCAGGAACGTCAGGGACTGGCAGCAACCTAAGGCAGGGACTGGGTCTGGTTTATTCATGCAGAATCCCCAGCACCAAGCACGGGGCTGGCACACAGCAGATATATCAGCATTTGCCAGGCGATGGAACAGAGGCCCTTGTTCAAAGCCACTGCAATATTTACTAGGATCAGGTTATAAACTTAAGCTTTTGCATTTGTGATCTTGTTAATCCTCACAACAAAATGGAGGTATTATTTTAGCCCTATTTTAAGGATGAGGCAGTCAGACACCGCAGTTGGCAAGGCCACAAGAGAGTGAGCCCCAGGAACCAGATCTGGTCAGACTCTGGAGTCCAAGCTAACAACTATGTTTCATGCCTCCCAAGTTGGCCTTGCTTACCAAGAGGGTATATGACAAGGCCACCAGGGAAGCCACTTCCAACTCCCCTCCAGTGCTAGCCCCGGCTGGGACCTGCTGCAAGCCCCTGCCCCACCCTCCTCATACCCCATCCCTCTTGGCCCTGCCCACACTCACCCACTCTGTGATTATGGGGCCCTGGGTGTGGCACCTGGGTGGAGGCCTGCCTGACACCGCTGCTGTGGGCCAAGGGGCGCCGAGGCGTGGCTGGGGGCCGGACCATGGAGGCAGCTGGAGGGTAGGTGGCTTGTGGTGGGGAGAACAGGAAGAGAGAAAGGTTAGAGCAGCAGAAGCTGAATGGCACTCAGCACCCTGCAGGATCCAGAGGATGGGAAGGGGAACTAAAAAGGCAATAGTAAAAAAAAGAAGAAAACGAAACAAAACAAGAAAGGGAATAGCAGAAAGATGAGTGAAGTCACCTAGTCGGGCAGACCCACGACTTCAGGGATGGGGAAGTGGAAATCTGCAGCGACAAAGCCAACTCTTATCTGCCCAGGGCCCCAAAATGCGCTGGCACCATGACCATACATCTCAGTCCTCCAAGACCATTTCAAGTCAGTGGGAGCTCCACTCTTAACAGAGAGGGGGCCAGTCATTGACAATATGGCCAAGGGGTTTCATTTTATCAGCTTTGTAAGAATTTTCAGAGTCACAAATCGAACAAGTCTTTGGATAATGCCAATAACAACATCTATTTCTAGTGTCTTTTATGGACCAGCTTGGTGGTTTACCCACATCATTCAAGCTCACAGAGGAAACAGGCTCAGTGAGGCAACATTAGCCAGAGCTAAATTCACGCCCTGGGATGGGGCAGAGCCAGGTTTGACCTGGTGCCCGTGTTCTTCACTACTACGTTGCATACTGCCCCAGGGGCCCACACCCTCTGGCCAGGCTGCTCACTCACACGGAGGTCTAGGTGGCTGGGCTGTCCACCTGGGGGCAGGCTGGACCGGTGTCACAGGGCCAGCGCCATAGTATGCAGCCCGGGCTGGAGGCTGTGTGGGAGAAGAGGACCTGGTGTGAGGGGCTGGGCTCCCACCCAGAGGCCCCACTGCAGATAGCTTATAGCCTTCAGCTCCCACTAGACTGCATGAGCCCCTTTCCCAAACCATACTTATCAGGGCATGAGTGACCAGGGGAGAAGGAGCTGGACATCTCATACAAAGTGACCCTCGAGGTTGGAGAAATGCTGCATATGCTATGCCCGCTTGGGAAAGTCAGAGCGCATAATGGCATTAGGGTAGGGTAATGTCTAGTGTTAAAAAAAATAAAGTTGGCTTCATTTAATGCAATAGCTCCCCAAACTTATTTGACCACAGAGAAACCTTTTCCAAGTAATATTCACAAATCTCAAATTGGGAAATGCTATTTGACAGCAACGCCGTTAACCCTGTTTTACAAGGGGAGAACTGGGGAGCCGATGTAGCTCAGTGGTTGAACTCTGGCCTCCCACATATGAAGTCCTGGGTTCAATTCCCTACCCTGGTACTTCAAAAAAAAAAAAAAAAAAAGGGGAGAACTAAGACTTAAGAGGGTCAACAGGCCTGCCTCGCACGTGACCGGCAGTGGCATGCTGGGGAGCGCGTTTGCCTGTGGGGCTCTCAGCTCGCCACTCTACCTGGCCGTCAGGGAAGCAGTGGGGGGAGCTGTGGGCAGGTGGTCACCTGGGGCACGGTGGGCAGGAAGTAGCTGGTGGGCTGCTGGAAGGAGCCCAAGAGGGGGCCGCCGAGGGCCCGCACAGTGGAGAGGCGCTGCATATACTGATTGGTCAAGATAGCCTTCCGCTCCTCTTTGCGCTGGGCCAGTGCCACATACAGCGGCTTGGTGCCAACGATGCGCCCGTTCATCTCTGTCACGGCCTTGGTCGCCTCTTCTGGAGAGGAAAAACACACAAAGCCAAACCCCTTGCTGTGGCCACCCTCTGTCATCACCTAAAAGCAAGACAAGACAAGGGCTGCTGGGGGTGGGGAAGAAGGACTCCGGGGACAGTGCTCCCCTCCTCCCCTGGGGCAGAGCTTAGCCCTGAGCAGGCCCCCGGGGAAACCTGTGATGGAGGGAGGTACCGTCAACCCCACATTTACTGAGGCCTACTGCATGCCAGATGCTTTCATGCCTTCTCACCCTATCCAATACACAACACTTGACGAGGCAGTATTGCCAACTCAAGTGAGCTGTTTGTCCAGGGCCAGACGGCGGGTCATACATCAGCCAAGACTCAAACACAATACATCTTCTGATCAAACTACTGCCTCTACAGGCACTGAGCCAGGTTCTTCAGGAAGATGGGGAAGAGGCTCTAAACCTCCCCCCACCCCAATACCCTTTTTATTTTGGAATAATTTTAGGTGTATAGAAAAGTTGCAGGGGCCGGCTGTAGCTCAGTTGGTAGGGTGCCGGTTTACCACATGGGAGGCCCCGGGTTCGGTTCCTGGGGCCTCCTTGAGCAGGCAGACTGCCTTGAGAAGGCAAGCCTCCATGGCAGGGCAAAGCCGCCAGCGGGCAGGGCAGGGCTGCCCATGAGCAGGTAAGGCCGCTGCACGGTGAACTGACTTGGCGGGTTGCTGCAACAGGGGGGAGACAAGCAGACACAGAAGAACAGGAAAAATGAACACAAGAACAAGCAGAAAGGGGGGGATATATAATAAAATTTTAAAAAAAGGAAAAAAGAGAAAGAAAAAAAAAAAGAAAAGTTGCAAAGATGGTACCAAGTGCTTCTGTATACCTTTCATTCTACGTCCCCTAATGTTAACCATAGTACATCTGTCAAAACTACAACACTTAGCATTGCTATTAACTAAACTCCAGACTTCATTTGGATTTCTCCAGTTTCTGTTCCAGGAGCCAATTCACATTGCATTTGGGTTTTTTTGTTTTTGTTTTTGTTTTTGTTTTTGTTTTTTAGCAGCATCAAGGCACTGGCCTAGCTCCCATAATCCATAGCACTACAGATGAAATATTTAAAAAAAAAAAAAAGTCTTCCCTATTAGAGCCTATGCTCTAAACCAGTCCATCGATAGAATTCAGGGGGTCTGAGAACTTGGATGGGAAAAATGTGACATCTTTACTTTCACTAAGCTCTAACTCAAGTTTAGCATTTCTTTCTATTATGAATGTGGACAACAAAAATTATAATAGTATTAGCCATGCCTGTGACTTTGTCACCAAGAGAAGTCATATGTTCCTATCACATGGATGATCTCAAAATATTTATGCTAATTGCTACTTTGCTAGATCCTATTTAATGAATTAAGCACTTATATTGCTGACACGGTTACTTTGATAATATTTTAATATAATTGCTTCAATAATCCTATAAGTTTTATTTTATGCATTTAAAAATATCCTCAGAAGACACCCACAGGCTTCACAGACTGCCAAAGGGATGTTGGCACAAAAATGATCAAGAACTTGTTAGTACATAATTTAAAAAAATATATAGGTAGATACAATTAGTACAGCTAACACTTAAACAGAGCTTACTATGAATTCAATAGTGTTCTAAGCACTCATACATTAACATTTAATTTTCATAACTACCCTATTTTATATAAATAAAAATATATAAAGATCTGTGAAAGTATATAAAATCCTCATTAACAAATCACCCTCAGGTTTTCTGCAACTCTAAGACATCCAGACTTAGAAAATTCTCTTCAAGAAGTGCTTACTTGGAGGTCAGTGAATCTTCTGAAATTACATGCAGTTTATTTATTTTTATTTTTTTATTTTTTTTTACCGGGAGGTCCCAGGGATCGAACTCGGGTCCCCCCATATGGGAGACGGACACCCAACCATTTGAGCCACATCCGTGCCCCTACATGCAGTTTGTGTGACTAACAATTATAGCAGTCATTATTTTACTACTTAGTGGTGCAGGAGCTTTCCCTACACCTCCACAGCAATTGTGGAGATAAGGCTGTCTCTAGGGCAGGGGTTCTTAACCAGGGGTCTGTAAGCTTGAATTGAAACTCAAAAAAACATTCTTGTGGGGACAAGTTGGTGCGGGTGTGATATATTTATTAAATAATACCCAGTGTAGTGTGGACTTAGTAAGGGGTCTGTGGTTTTCACCTCACTGGCAAAGGGGTCCATGGAACAAAAAAGGTTAAGAACCCCTGCTCTAGAGGGAGGTAATATGCTCCCATTTTATAGATGGGTCAAATGGGCTCTGAAAGGCAAAGTAACCTGCCTCAGGTTGTACAGCTGGTAGAACTGGGATTTAGAGTTATGTCTGATTAACTTTAAAATCTTAGCTTTCAACCACAGTACTACACCAAGGATGTGTGCATTTTCCTGGAAAGAGAGCCCACTGCTTTTCTAACTGTTTAATCAAGTTTACTGATGCTTAATTTACATGTCCCACAGCTTTTGGTCATATTTTCCTGAAGTTCCCTAACAAAAAAGTTATAACCTCTTCTCCAAATACCAGGTTCCCTGAACGACATTTAAAATTAGATTCCACAGGCAAAAGAACTTAGGACAACTTCCTAAGAACCCAGCGAGCACATCACATGCATGGGTCCCCAGCCTCATCACCACACTGCACGCTCTGGAAAGTTCCTCATTCCCACCTGCAGCTCCCTACTTCTCATAGTCACAGTCAAGTAAAATGGTGCTGCCACTGCCTCTTCTTCCAGGAAGCCTTCCTTCCTGTTCCACCAAGCACCCACAGTCTGCCTCTAGTTCTTACCCCTTCTTTCTTAAAATACAGTTGAGTCAGTGATATGTCTGACTTCCCCGATAGACTATAAGCTACTTGAGGGCAGGACCGCATCTGATTTGTTCTTTATGCCTCCAGAGGGCCTGATAAAACAGCAAGTGCTCAAGTGTGGAATGAACAAACATTGGGTCATCTGAAAATCATCTGGGAAGGTTTTAAAATAAAATGCCTACGCCCTATCCCCAGAGACTTACATTCATTTAGCTTGGCCCAGGCATCTGTATTAGGCGCTTCCTAGAGGATTCTAATGAGCAGCCAGGACTAAGAACCACCAAGTCAATCTACATCATTTTATACATGAGGCTCAAAAAAGTTAAGACTGGGGGGGGGGGGTTGGAATGAATAAATCTTAAAAAAAAAAAAAGACTCCCGCCCAAGGTTACAAAGCTTTTGAGTAGCAGCCACATCTCAAGTGCCTAGGAGGGTAGAAAGGGGTTCAAAAGATGGGGAAAAATTAACAAACAACAATGCAGCCCAATCTCTTCATTTTCCAGATGGGGAAACAGAGTCTCAGAAGAGGTTATGTCACTGGCCAAGGCCAGACAACACAAGTCAATGGAAATATTGAGATCTGAATTTCTAGAATCTGGCATACAGAAGGCACTCACTAAATGACTGATGAATAAACCAAGGTTATAGAAAGCCCCAACAAGTCCAGTTGTGTAACTGGGACTATATTCCTACCCTCTCCCCATCCAGCCCAGATTAAAGCTGCAAATGGACCAGGCTCCATCTGGGTCAGATAGCCCCAAAGGGACAGACTCCCTGGCAGCCCCAGGACACGTGGTGGTGGTCACAAGATGGAAGAGGAAGGCTGTTCCCCTGAGGTGTGCACCTGGCCCTCACCTTTGCACTGGTAATCACTCCATAAGGAGAGAACTCTTTCCTCAGCTTCTCATCATCAATGGAGTCATCCAAGTTCTTCACATACAGGTTCACGCCCTGAAAGGAAAGGGTACTGCTAGATGCCCCCTTCCCAAGCCCCAGACTGTCTTGGGGAAAGCAAGGGGCTGACACAGATGCCAGGGGCACTGGAAGTCTTGCCAGCCGAGCCTCCTGCTCTTGGTCTCCCACAGCGTTCACGCTCCTCACCACTCAGTATGCCCATCTCCTGGAAGCTGCAGCCCTCACAATTTCAACACCCCTCAGCAGTTCGCACACATCTGCACCCCTCCCAGCATCACCACAAGTCTTTACCCATTTCTTAGGGGGCCCTAAGAGGGAAGCCCCAGGTTACACAGCACGCAAAGGCACAGAACTAAGGCAGAACCTAGCTCTCTGCACTAGGCAGAGCTCTTACATCCAATTTCAAGATGAGGATGCCCAATTGTCACCACTGCTTTTCAACATTGTACTGGAAATTCTAGCCAGAACAGTTAGGCAAGGGAAAGAAAGAAAAGGCACCCAAATTGGAAAGAAGTAAAACTATTTCTATTCACTGATGACATGATCCTGTATATAGAAAATCCCAAAGAATCCACAAGAAAATTAACAGTTAATACACAAATTCAGCAAAGTTGCAGGGTACAAGATTAACACCAAAAAATTGTATTTATATACACAAACAGCAATGAACAATCCAAAAAGGAAATAAAGAAAATTCTACCCACAATAGCATCTAAAAATAAAATGTCTAGGAAGAAATTTAACCAAGGAGGTGGAAGACTTGTATGCTAAAAACTACAAAACAGCGCTGAAAGAAATTAAGACCTAAATAAATGGAAAGACAGCCCATGCTCATGGCCCAGGAGACCAAATATTGTTAATATGTCAGTACTACCCAAAGCAATCTACAGATTCAATGCAATACCTATCAAAATCCCAGCAGCCTTTTTTGCAGAAATGGAAAAGTCAATCCTCAAATTCAGATGGAATTGCAAGGGGCCCTGAATAGGCAAAACAACTTTGTCAATGAAGAACAAAGTTGGAGGACTCACTCTTTCTGTTTTCAAGACTTACTTCAAAGCTACAGTAATCAAAACAGTATGGTTCTGCCTTATGGATACACGTGTAGACCAATGGAATAGAACTAGGAGTCCAGAAATAACCATCTCTAGCCAATTGATTTGACAAGAGAGGCAAGTAAAATCAATGAAGGAAAGAATAGCCTCTTCAACAAATTACTGGAAAACTAGCTGTCCTCATGGGGGGGGGGGAGATGAACCCCCTAACACCATATACAAAAATTAACTCAATATGGATCAAGTATCTAAATATAAAAGCTAGGGGCTGGCTGTAGCCCAATTGGTAGGGTGCCGGTTTACCATATAGGAGGCCCCAGGTTCAGTTCCTGGGGCCTCCTTGAGCGGGCAGACTGCCTTGAGAAGGCAAGCCGCTGCGGGCAGGGAAAGCCACTGCGGGCAGGCAGGCTGCCACGTGGTGAGCTGACTCGGCAGGTCCCCACAGCAGGGGGAGACAAGCAGACACAGAAGAACACAAAAATGAACACAGCAAGAACAAGCAGAAAGGGGGGGGATATGTAATAAATAAAAAATAAATCTTAAAAAATATATATAAAAGCTAAAACTCTTCAAAGAAAATGTAGGTGAAAATCTTCATGACCTTAGATTTGGCAATGATTTTTTTGGTATGACACCAAAAGCATAGGAAACAAAAGAAAAAGTAAACTGGACTTCATCAAAGTTAAAAACTTTTGTGCAAAGGACATCACCAAGAAAGCGAAGAGATGACCTACACAATAGGAGAAAATATTTGCAAATCATAAGGGTTTATTATCCAGAATATGTTGGAAAAAAACTCCTACAACTCACCAATAAAAAGACAAAACAACCCAACTTTAAAAATGAGCAGAGGACCTGAATACACATTCTCCAAAGAAGATCTACAGATGGCCAATAAGTACATGAAAAGATGCTCAACATCATTAGTCATTAGTGAACTGCAAATCAAAACCATAATGAAATACCACCTCACACCCACTAGTATGGCTATAAAAAGCCAGAAAGTATGTTTTGGCTAGTGTGGAAAAATTGGAACTCTTGTACACTGTTGGTGGGAAGGTAAAATGGTACAGCTGCTGTACAAAACAATTTGGCAGTTTCTCAAAAAGTTAAATATAGAATTACCATAGGATCCAAAAATTCAACTCCTAGGTATATACCCCAAATAATTGAATACTGGGACTAGAACATATACTTGTACACCAATGTTCATAGCAGCATTAGTCACAACAGCCAAAAGGTGGAAACAACCCAAGTGCCCATCAACTGATGGATGGATAAACAAATGTGGTATATACATGCAATGGAATAGTAATCAGCCAAAAAAGGAAGAAGTTGTGATACATGCTACAGCACGGATGAACCTTGAGAACATTATGCTAAGTGAAATAAACTAGACACAAAAGGACAAATATGGTCTGATTCCACTTATATGAGTTATCTAGAATAAGTAACTTCACAAAGACAAAAGTATCTTAGAGGGGGAGGGTATAATTGGGAGTTAAAGCTCAATGGGCACAGAGTTTCTGTTTGGGGTGATAAGTTTTGGTAATGAGTGGTGATGACAGTAGCACAACAATTTGACTATAATTAAAACCACTGAATCATACACTTGAACTTAAAAGGTTAAAATGGAAACTTGTTATATATATATATATATATATATATATATATATATATGTTACTGTTCCACCATAGGCTAGCTAAGTAACTTGGTGCCAGGGACCACTCTAAGGTCTTTTCCATTTTAATTTTTAATCCTCACAACAACTCTATGAGAAGGGAACTTTGATCTCCATTTTACAGATAAAATTAAAATACAAACAGGTTAAGTAAAGTGCCAAGATCATAGAGCTCACACATGGCAGAGACAAGACTAATGTAGACATTCTAACTTCGGAGTCTGTGCTCCTAACCTTCGCACAACAGCTGCCTCCAGTACTGTGTTTGCCTTCTTTGGGGCCACCCAAGCACAAAAATGTGCAGATACACAACAGAATAGGGAATCGCACAGCTGTACGGTGTAATATCCTGCTTCCACAGATTATATCATGCATGTTTTCTTCTAAGTCTATAAACCCCGTGAAAATGCTGTATGTGAAAACCACGTGTGTGTGTGCTTGGCACTATTGTTTTTTTAATTAGATAAGTTACAGAAAAAGCATGCATAAAATACAGGGGTCCTATGTACCACTCTATCCAATACCTTGAATTAGTATGGTACACTTGTTACAGTTGATGAAGCAAAGTTTTTATAATTTTACCATTTGTAGTCCATGGTTTACCTTGGGGTTCACTGTTTGTGTTGTACAGTCCCATGGATTTTTATTCTATTAACATATGTCGGTTCCCAGGGCCTCCTCGAGCGGGCAGACCGCCTTGAGAAGGCAAGCCGCCGCAGGCAGGGCAAGCCACTGCGGGCAGGCAGGCCGCCCGCCGCGTGGTGAGCTGACTCGGTGGGTCGCCGCAGCGGGGGGAGACAAGCAGACACAGAAGAACGCAAAAATGAACACAGCAAGAACAAGCAGAAGGGGGGGGGATATGTAATAAATAAAATTTTTTAAAAATTAAAAAAAACACATACGACCAAAAATGTTCCCTTTTAACCACATTCCTAGGGCAAAATTTCTGTTTGATGGATCTGTGAAACCTAGAAATCAAGTTACCTGCTTCTATTAGACAATGGAAGAACAAACATAGGACATACATTTCCATTCCAGAAGGGAGAAATTGGAAGGAAACCAGGGATCATGGGTCCCAAACAAGTCCGAAATCCAGCAGGTCAAACAATATTAGATTTCAAGGTCTGAGAAGTCACCTGTGGATCAATGTCTTGTCCTTTGGGCCCCACCGCCCCTTTCAAGTGCTTGCCCTGTGGCCATGCTCTCCCCAAACACTGGGGGTGAAGGCCCCACCCTCTCTGAGCACTGGAATTATGGCGGGCTTTCCGCAAATGCCAGGGCACAGGCCCCACCGTCTCTGAGCACTGGGGTAGCAGCACTCTCTCTGAATGGGACACAAAGCCCACCCCCTCCACGTGCCAGGACAGATAGCCTGCCCCTCCAAGCACAGGGGTGACCTGCCCTAGCCACATGCGTGGGCAGTTCTCTTGGCCTACGGGGACCTTTTCAGGCCAGACCTTTGCTTCCATGGTTCGGACTTGAAGTCCTTCTTCATTCAATTCATCCCATCTCTGTCCCTTTCACTCCAGGCTGGCACTGGTTCTGCTCATACAAATTTTGCAAAAGAAAAACAAAAAACAAAAACACTTGTTGGCTTTCCTTGCAGTTCAAGTAGGTCCAAACCATCAGACAATAGAATTTTCCGCAGATCCTTCCTGGATAACTGCATTTCCAATCTTGACTTGCACTGAAAAGGCCGACTGGATCCATGTTCAGCCACACTCTCTTTGGCAAAGAGTTGTTTGGTTAAGCCTTCATGGGAGGACGGTTCCAGAAGCTCAGGGAGGTCCCAGACAGAGCTGCTTCGGGCCCTAGTCTTGGAGCACACCATCTGGATAGGCTCAGAATTTTTCAAGCCATCAATGGCTGGTTTCTTCATGCTCAGGAGTTTAGTACTCATCTTCTCTCTTTGCGTTCACATTTTACTATAAGCCACAAGGAGAAACCAGGCTGCGCTTTCCACACAACGCTTGGCAATCTCCTCAACTAAATTAAATATCCAAGTCAACCGCTTTCAATTTCTGCCTTCCATCGGGCATCAGAACATAATTTTTCCAAGTTCTCTGCCACTTTACAACAAGGATGCCCCTTCTTCTAGTTTCCAATAACACCTATCATTTCCCTGTAAGGCTTCATCAGAAGTACTTTTAACATCCATATTTTTACTGACAGTCTCTTCAAAGCAATCTTGGCTTTTTCTATTCAGCACCTCACAGTTCTTCCAGTCTATACTCATTACCCAATACCAAAGTCATTTCTAAAATTTTTAGATAGCTGTAATAGTAGGACCCCGCTTTCTAGTACCAGAAACTGTTTTAGTTTCTTAGGTGCTCAAACAAATGCCATACAATGGGTTGGCTTAACAACAAGAAGTCATTGCTCACGGGCTCAGAGGCTGGAAGGCTTGCTTCTTCCTGGGGTTGGTAAATTCTGGCTGGCCGGCAATCTTTGGGGTTCACTGGCTTTGTTGTCACACAGCAATGCACGTGGCAGCATCTTCTCCTTTCTCTTCATTGACTTCCAGCTTCTGGCTGCTCCCTGTGGCTTCTTTCTCTGTGTCCAATGTCCTTTGACTTCAGCCATGTTGGATTAAGGCCCACCCTCATTCAGTGTGGGCACACCTTCACTAATAATAAGGTCTTCAAAGATCCTATTTACAGACTAACCTATTTATACCCACAAGACCAGGGGTTGGGACCTGAACGTGTCTTTTAGGGGGATATGATTCAATCCTCATCACCCCTCCTGCTGAGAGCTACCAATATGTGATACACACATACATGTGCACACACATCTCCAAGAGATATCTATAAATTCTATTGTCTCCCCCTGTTGCGGCGACGCGCCGAGACCGGTCACTGCGCAGGCTGCTTTGCTCCGCTTGTGGGCGGCTTCTGCTTCCATTCACGGCCGGCTCCACTTCAGTTCACGGGTGGCTGGCTCCGCTTCAGTTCGCGGGCGACCTGCCCTGCCCGTGGCGGCTTTGCCCTGTCCGTGGCAGCTTTTTGCCTTGCCCACGGCAGCTCTGGCCCGCCCATGGCGGCTTGCCCTTCTCAAGGCAGTCTGCCCGCTAGGAGAGGTCCCCGGGAACCGAACCCGGGGCCTCCCATGTGGTATGCCGGCGCCCTATCCACTGGGCTATACAGCTGGCCCCTCTAACTGAATTTTTAAAGGGGTTCATTTCCCAAAAAAGGTTAAATCACCAGTGTACAATATTAATTTTAATTTATTAATTTAATTTTACTGGCTATACAACATTTTCATTTTTGGATGTAACATATCTGACCTAATTATGCTAACTGGGTGTAGTATTTTCCCTAGGGGCATTTGGAAATATATAGGACGCTTTGGTTGTCTGTAACTGGACAATGCAACTGGTATTGGTTGGGCAGGGGTAAGGGATACTAAATTATCCCACACAAAGGATAATCCGACTAAAAGGCCAAAGTACCTTCAACCAAAACCCTACAGTTGGGCAATTGCGTTGTGTCCAGGTTTTCCAGTGTTAGGAAATAAGGCAGTAAAGAACATCCTAGTGCTCATTTGATCCTGCCATGAGCCAAGTTCCTGGAAACAGAATCACTTGAGGAAGGAGTCACATTCTCGGCACTGTACAGGTTTGTGCCAAAAGCCTGATGCTCACCTGGTAACGGTTTAGCCGGTCCTGCTTCATCTGTTCAAACCTGCGCTTCAGCTCACTCTGCCGCTCCACCCGCTTCTGGGCGCGGCCCACGTAGAGCAGCCGCCCGCTCACCTGCTTCCCGTTCATGTCTATCACAGCCTGCGGGGGAAGGAAAGCCAGTGCTTAGGCGCCACCCTGCCCTCTGGGCCCATCCACAAACCAGGATGACCTTGTTAGCTGATAACTAGTACTAGGAAACAGACCCTTAAAGTGAATCCAATTTAAAAAAATGGGGAGAGGGGACAAAATTTCAGAGTATATTGCCGATTTTTTAAGAGAGCAATTAGGGCTTTTTTTTTTTTTAATTCCACCTTGAAATAAAACAAACCTGGAAAGTTTCCCATATTTAAAATTTAGGTTCTAACTGCAACTACACACTCATTATATAAAAAAGGGCAAGCATAATTCTTTCAAAATTGCATGACAGCATAATCGACATCCTTCACATCATATTTGATTTCACAGCGTAAAGAATCCTTTTTGCTAATCTGCTAGAGCTTTAATTCATTGTTTTTTATTTTAAAAGAAACATTTGTGTCATAACCCTGGTGATTTTTTTTCATCTTCACTTAACTGGCTTACTTCTGCCAGATCCTAATTTGTCAGTGGCTTTGATTGCATGAAATTCTGCATCTTCTGCAAAACTTGCAACCTTTCTGCAATCAGTTTACAATGGACTGAAGATGCATTGACTTTTGTGCAAAAAATCAGCAAAAGGCAGAGTCATGTGAATACTGAGTCACCGGTTAGAATTAGACACTGGCGTTAGGAGAAAGGTTTGAAGGGAGACTCAAAGTGGTCAGTTCATTAGTAATTATTTTCACACGATGACTTTTTCTTCTCTACCCAAATATGTATCACTGACTGTTCTATATCAATTTTAAAGGCTATTACCAAAGTCTCTAAGACCTTGGAGTCTATGGACCCCCATTCCTTTGCCCATCTACTCCAGCTTGTCATTTTATAGTTAAGGAAACTAAAACCCAGAAAGAGGGCACACAACAAGTTATCTTTCAAAGGACCCATCTAGTTAAGAACAAAACTCCAGAGTCAGACTGGGGTTCTAATCCCAGGTCTCTCTCTTACTAGTTTCCACCTTGTGGAGCCTCAAGTGTCTTACCTCTAATATAGGGGTAATAGCAGTAGAACCCACAATGGTAGGAAGTGATGAAAATGTATGTGAAACACTCAGCACTGTACGCGGCCCATGGGAAGTGCTGAATAAAAAGCAGCTACCATTGAGTTGGTACCAGGATCCAGTGCTCCAGCAAAAAACCACCCTAAACTGAGGTCTTCCATAGCCAATGATCTTAACAGGTGGTGGCCATGGAAAGGGTCTTATGGTGGGAGAACATGTATGACATTCTAATCCCAACTTTGTCATTAACTTTGTGACCCTGGACCACTCACTTGTTAAGCAAGTATGTATTTGGAACCTACTGGTAGGTGCAGTATTAGAGATTTAATGGGGAAATGAGACATGGCCCCTCCCCTCAGTTCCATACACAGTCATCTGTGCTAAAGATGGGAAGCAAGACAGAGAAAGGACACCTCATCAGAAACATGTGAAAAGAGGCAGCTTCCTCAAGGAGGGGAAGTATAAGCTGAGATCCAAAGAACAGGAATTAAATAGTTTGAAGCAATACCATCCAAAATGGCAGCTTCTAGCCACATGTGGCTACAACCACTAGCCACACTTGAACTGTGACTAGTCCAAATTGACACATGCTATAAGTACCAGATTTCAAAGAATTAGTACCAAAAAAGGAATGTAAAAATATCTTAATAGTTTTTATACTGATTATAGGTTGATGTGACAATACTTTGAATATATTAGGCTGAATAAAATATATTAAAATTAACTTCACTTTTTTTCCCTTTACTTTTTTTTTTATTGTGGCTTCTGGAAAATTCTCGATTATGCTTGTGGCTCACAAGATATTTCTGTTGGACAACTCTGGGGTAAATAGGGGACAAGAAATATTCCAAGAAAACAGCACTTGCAAAGGTCTGGAAGCAATAAATGGCACTTTCCCTCCTTGGCTTCAATCCCCCACATCAATTCAAGAAAAGAACTGCCTTAAAGCCCTCTTCAATAAGAAACAAAAAAACTCAAAACAAAACAAAAATAAATAAATAAAAAAGGCCTCTTCAAGCTCTCATGCAACAAGAGACTATAAAAAGGAGCCAACCTTAGGAGCAGGGGTTAAACAGCAACCAAGGGAGGATGAAGCCTTCTGGCTTTGCACCACAAGCAGGAAGGGCCCGGGCTGCTTATGGGACTGTCCCAATCTTCTACGCCCAGGCTGGGGAGGGACTTTCTTTCCCTCCATGGGCAGCTGAGCCCCCTGCTCCTGGATCTCCATTCTTCCTAATCCTGGCTTGATGCCTCCCTCCTGGAACAGGGCCATGGAGAGGTTCCTACCTTCTGTGCTTCCTCATGCTTCTCAAAGTTGACAAAACCAAAGCCCCGGGAGTGACCGCTGTCATCTCTCATCACCTTCACACTCAGCATCTTCCCTGAGAAGGACCAACCTGGCTCAGAGGGGAGTATGGGAAGCCCCAGGATGTTCCCCTCCCCTCCCCTCAGGGAACCCCAGGAGGGCCCTTCCTCCCAGACACACCTGGGGGTAGGGGTAGAAAGGAACTAGTGATGGACCCCTTCCCCCCAGCCTTGGGGAACACGCCCACCAAACTGGGAGAAGAGGTCCTGCAGGCCCCGCTCATCCATGTCCACGTGGAGGTTCTTCACATAAATGTTGGTGAACTCCAAGGCCCGAGCCCCCAGCTCTGCCTCCCGCTCCCGTCGGGACTTGAAGTGGCCAACAAAGCTGTGGATATACCAACAGGGTGGGCACCCACCAGCCGTCAGCCACGTGCTATCCCAACCCCAGCCCACCCGGCAACCCTGGGCCACCCGGGGAAATTGATGCCCTTCCCCAGGCCTCCACATGCCTCATCAGGAAAACAAGCAGGGCAATACTCCTTAGATGGACACATCCAAGCCCAACCACCTCCACAGCCAAGATATGTTCCAGACCGTGACCTCAACCTAAGGTTAAGGAGACTAACCTTGTTCTATTCTGTGTAAATGTGCACAGAACTCTCACTACACACCAGGCAGCTGAGAGCTCAAGAGATAAGAGCATGAACTAGGGAACTGGACAGATGAGGCCTTGAATCCTGGCTCTGCAACTGCCTCGGTGCATTACCCTAGGAAATTTACCTAACTCCTCTGGGCCTCAATATTCATTCTTGCAAAACTGGTCATGGTCATGCGGATTCACTTATTCATTTAATACATACTGGACGCGCTGGGGAAGCAGTGGTGCGCAAACCAGACACGGTTCATGCTAGTGTTGCTATTGTTGAGGGACTGAAAAATCGCTTAAATACAATTTTTAAGATTATAATTTCCAAGTTCATATAAACACATATAGGAAAGTATCGTAGATTCAGCAGGGGTGGGGGTGGGGAATCAAGTATAAGAAATGTTCGTGGTATCTGTGGCACATTTAGCACAAACAAGTTGTACCAAGCACTAAAAGTTGAAAAAAATTGAGAAGCAAGGGTAAACTTGAGTAAATTCTAACTAAAAAAGATAACATGCTCCTGAGAATTGGGAAAAGCCTGCCAAGATTCAGTTTTGTTGAGAGGAACCTTCCCTAAGAAACTTTGGACAAAAAAAGCCTCTTGGTGTATCCCTCAGCTCAAAGCCTCCTGGCCTCTCATGGCACCCAGCTATAATGGGCAGACTCAAGACAGGGGGAGGGGAGTTGCTGGAAGCAGATTCTCTTGCATCTGCATCTTGATTTTCCCATCTGTGAAGTGGGAATGATACCAAACTTAATGAAGGTGGAAGGCTAAGTACCTACCTACTTTTCTTCCCATCCAAAAATCCTATGAGGGCCCGGCTAGATAGCTCAGTGGATAAAGAGCTCGCTGGGAAACCACATGGGAGGCCCTGGGTTCGGTTCCTGGGGACCTCTCCTAGCGGGCAGACCGCCTTGAGAGTGGCAAGCCGCCATGGGCGGGCCGGAGCCGCCGTGGGCAGGGCAAAAAGCTGCCACGGACAGGCAAAAGCCGCCACGGGCAGGGCAGGTCGC
>PVKH010012524.1:0-17242 GCA_004027955.1 Chaetophractus vellerosus
TTTGTCCTACATTTCGTAATGTTACGTGCCTGCCATCCTTATCCTATGCCAGAAGTACAACACCAGTCTCACCCCCATTCCGGCGTGGAGTTCTCTGAGTTCGGTGGCACTTGGGATATTCCACTTCAGTGCCATGGGAAGAAAAGGGTAAGCAGAAAAGCAAAAGGATAAATGCAAAATAAAAACAAAAATTATAATGTTCTGGTATCCAATTGCTCTTGCTTCAGCCTTTTATCCAAAGCCTTGAGATGGAGCTGCCTCATCCTGGAACTTTTC
Organism: Chaetophractus vellerosus; assembly: GCA_004027955.1. Taxonomy (NCBI): domain Eukaryota; kingdom Metazoa; phylum Chordata; class Mammalia; order Cingulata; family Chlamyphoridae; genus Chaetophractus; species Chaetophractus vellerosus. The sequence goes on from PVKH010012524.1 coordinate 277, forward strand.
CTGCTTCATTAGAGTATCTCCGTTTTTCTTTATCTATCAGATGCTGGCACTCCACGCCAGTGCACGGCTCCATGGAATGCCTGCTGTTGGACACTTGCAGAGCTCTGCCACCAAACAACATCCTGCTTTGGAAATCGGGGGACTACTCCAGGATCTTATGCGTGCTTGCTGTTTGAAGCTGCAGAAAAGTGAATAATCAATTAAGTATTGATTTCTTGTAAGATTTGGTAAATTTCAAAGGCAAGACAAAGAGGATGGCTTAAGGAAACACTGCAGGGACTTGGCGTAAATTAGACAACTAACGGAAGCGCAGAATAAAATAACACCTCAACTGAAGATTTCCTTGGAAGAATTAGCACTAGCTATTGGAAGACAATGGTGGATTTAATCAAAACAGCAGGCATGCAAGAATTTTACCGGTGAACCAGAAAAAGGAGCTAATTATAACCACCTTTTTTAATGGAGCTAATTTGACTGAATGGATGCAAATGTGTTTTATTTATGGATGAAGAAACAAGCTTACTGCATGACCTTGGGATCATCGTATCTGCTAAGCTTTGCAGCTCCTTTTACCTTCAGTACATTTTTATTTCCAGAGAAGGTATTTATATGTAAACAACAGCTAACCATGCAAAAGATTCATCGGAACAATATAATATGGTATATGAGATAAAATTTTGCAGCCTCTCAGGATTTCCCCTAACTTGGGGTTTTTTCAACCTTCGTGTGCAATGGGTTATGGTAAACAATAAATGAATGATGTTAAACTGTTGTGATTTTTCAATATGTAGTTTATTAATTTTAGCTTTCTTAACATGTTGATTCTGAATTGTCTGTCAATAAATCCATAATGAAAGGGAAGGAATTGTTGGGTGGGTTTTTTTTTTAAATGCATTTGCAGTCTTTTCAGAGATCGGAATGTGTAGGTCCCATCAGCCATGAGCTCTATAATTATAAAGGAATGGTAAAAATTTTTGACAATTTGAAGAATTGGTTTTATAATGGGAACAATGTGTTACAATCAGTAAAAGGAGAGTTGTATGTGTTGTCCTGGGTAGAATGTTCTTGAGTGGTTAACTCTTCTGATGCCGATGAGAAGTAAATATCTCATAACTAGCAATAGGTAGAGACTGTAATGGCAATGCTTTGTTCCTGTGCATCATCACATTTCAGGCTGAAATGCTTTTTAAACATTTCTTTCTATTTCTATTATTTTCCTTTATTTTTCTTCAACCCATCATTTTTTGCTGTCTTGCAATCTATGTTCTCTGAGCAACCATAGGAACCAAGTTACATTAAGCTTCAGCACAAAGACCTTGTAAGAATAATGAATCCTCATTTGCATCGACATTTGTATTCAGATTTGCCAGGCTATAAACTTGGCAGATCAAGCGGAATATTAAGTAGAGGCTTCCATGGTAAATTGTGGCTCTTGAAATTGCTAAACTCCCCCCAACCCATACTTTCCTTTTTTTTTCCCTCTCTTTCTATCTGTAGTGGCAGGTGAAGTCTCATGACTACTTGCTTCTTAAGAAGCACATTGGCCCCTTCATCTCTCAGTATATGATGTCAGTTTCATGCAGAAGAGGAAAAAAAAACAGTAATAGGTATTCTATCTGAAGGTACACTACGACATGTGACTGGAGCATTAGCTCTAGAGGCCATAGACCATGTGAGAGGTTTCTTTAAGTAATTAATTGTGTAGGAAAATTAATTATCATGTGTGAGTTGAAGGCTTACTTTTTCTGATTTATTCAAAAATATATTAAATCTCATTAAAGTTCACACTCAGTTTTAAATAAATCAAGTATGCTATTCTCGTTCATTGTCACTGATCTGCTCATGCCCATTCTTGAAATGCTTTAAATGCCTTATTGTTATAAGTAACTATGGATTGACTTAATTAATCCGTAGCTTTGCTTGATTCTGGGATGGTAAATTAGGAATAGTCATATTACTTCTGTGTAAATTCAGAAATATGATCTAGAAGGTCATATCTACAACACAATCAACAAGAGGGTGAAAAATGTGGACTTTACTTTTCATGTTTGGTCCAGTCTCTGTGATGCCAAACAAGTGAGTAATTGGAAACATTTGCGCATGACTTAATTTTCATGCTTTATCCCAGTGTTTCAGAATCTTGTAAACAGAGACTAAGTCTATGACCTATTAACAAAGTCTCACTTCTTCCTGTCTTCTCTTCTCTCAGTGGGTAGCAATAAAACATATTAGCAGATCAGTCTTGCAACAAACATTTTAACAGCAGTTTTCATTTTTAATTCTGTTTTTCCCAGTTTAAACAGTATAAATGATGAAATGGCAATTGAGTCTACTATAACGACATTCCCTTATGGGATCTCACAAGGAATAGTGAATTCCCAGTAACTACTAAAAGCAGCTGACTTAAGCAACTCTGACTTTAGGTTAAGGTAAGGATTAAATGTGTGGAGAAAATGGGAGAATGTTTCATGTACGATGGCTGACTTTTGTGGAAAACATGGACTTGAAAACATTTCATAGGTTTTCATGAACTTGTAAAAACATTTATAAGAATCTTACTATAAATGTATATTAGTATGTTCTATATTAACGTATCATGATGTCAGGCATGCTAAAGTAGGTCTTAAATATTCTTAATAGTAATCAGGTTTTAGAATCTGAATAAATAATGTAAATCATGATTCTGGGGGACATTAAATATTTGTATTCCACAATGACATCATTTTAAGGAAAATAAACTATTAAATAATTTGATACTAATGACAACTGCACTAACAAAAAAACAGGAATATTACCAATAACTGGCAAAATTTTACTTTTATGTTGATTCTTTTATGTGAAAAAGAAAGAAACATAATAACTGTCATAAAGCTGCCTTGATCTACAGTAATCAGAGATAATATTAAACAATATTTAAGGGCAGTTCTTTTCCTAAAGGGATCTTAATGATAGCACCTTATGATGAAGTATAATAATCAACTCTATAACAGCGCATGCAAAAGCTAGAAACTGATATATTATTTCGAAGCAATATTGTTTATATGTGACAAGCAAAGACATCGATGCATCTTTCTTAACTTATATTTGTAATTTCATATGAATCTGAATAAGCTTTAGAAGGGCACTTTTACTAATGTGAATTTAGGGGAAAGTGTCAATGCCTTTTTCACAGAAAAAAACCTCAAAGAATACATTTTGGTTTTATATTCAAATAGGATTTAGAGAGGAAAAGATTTATATTTATACTTTTCTTCAACACTGCCGATCAATTTGAAACTGTTTCTTTTAATAAATGCTAATGATTTGGCTGATTATGTTTGTGCATGTACTTACCATGCAGTTTTGGGAATCAACCACTGATGAATCTCTATCAAGATGAGAAATTATGGCATTAGCTCATTTGCTTCCTAAACAGCAGGAGTGAGAATTCTATCCAAAATGGTATCAGTGATTTTGTTTTAGCGTGCACACTGAAAAGCATGTTTTTAATTTTTGCCTGCCTTCTCAGAGTTTCTGATACCAGGCTCACCTTTAGAATGGTGGTCTCAGCCTTCTGAGGTAAGAATACACTTGGGTGGATATGCTAAACCAGAAAATCAAAAGCAAAACCAAGAACAAACTAAAACACATATTTAAATTGAAGTGCCTTGCCCAAGTTTGAGAAGAGGGTGAGTCGCTGTAAACACTTTTTTCCCCCCCAAACAGGAGAATTAGCAGAGTGAGGGCATTTTCAATCTGTTCTGTTTTTATATTAGAGGATTGTTTTTACTAACCGATCAAAATGCACAATGCCAAGGGGTTTCTTCCCCCAAAACTTATATACGCACCACCCTCCTAACTAACACGGTCGTTAGCCCCAGGCACAGTGCCCACAGGATAGTGCTGGGCCTCCCAACTGCACGCCAGGCCTCGTCCTACATGGAGGACAGCAGCAGAGCCCTGTAGGGAGTCAATGCAGACACTGGGCTTTCTTGAAGTTAAAATCAACGTCTTTCATTGGACTGATTGAGGAGGGAGGGTTAAGGGCTTTGCCATATTCATGAGGCACACAGAACTGTAAGACTTGGGACACATCATTTAGAACACATGCGTATTCACGACCTGCCCTTTACCTAAGAGGGAAACAGTCGATAGTAGTACTGAGTTATGATTTCAAATAATAATGGGGAAATTCCTATATATTTCCTATTTAATCTTAAAGCACATATATAATTGCTTAGGGAAATATTAACAGTTCATAACTACAAGCTCTTTCAATTTAAGAATAGAAAATGTATCTCTGTGTGTGCATAAACATGGCAGAAATACATATCTGGAGTAGTAAAACCATATGATTGATATAGATATAGACTCATAAAATTGAGAGATAGCAGAAGACAGAAAATAACCAAAATGCTTAGGATCAGAGAAAAATTATTCTCACTGATGGTATCACTTGAATGTCTCTAAACTCAATTAAAAACCCAGGCTTAATTTTTATGTTTCAATCCTTTGTCTGCTCTTTTTTTATAGATTAATTACAATAGAGGCTATTCCAGGAATAAACTGGGGCTTCTTTGGGGGATTTTGTTTTAATTGTGAAAGAATCCATAATTTAGGGGATGATTAAACATGCATTTAATTCTCTGCCTTAGGAGTTCCTTTAAATATTTCAGTTAGTTACAAATAAATTGGAGTGAGGTTCAATACAAATGAAATCTGCTTTATGTTACCAAATGTTAATTTTTTAAATTTTAAACAATAATTCAAATAGTCTATTTTTTAGAAAGCCCAGTTTCTGGCTGTATTTTAAAAAAAAAGCATCATTAAACATAACTTCACTCATCAAGGTAGCTGCTAACAAAGTAACTAGATTCTTATTTTAATTTCAGTATTATCTTTTTAAAATTGGACTACAGACATTCTTTCCCAATCACTTCAGATATACAAGGTCAAGCATCTCTCCCTTTCCCTCTCCAGAAAGACCTAAAACCAGTTAAAATTTTTCTTTTGATAAAATAATCATAAACCATCCTCTCTCTCATCTGTTGGATATTCTGACTCGGTAAGAATGGTGGCTTGGAGTAATGTACCCCAGAAAAACATTGTTCTTGATCTTAATCCATTCCTGTGGGTATGAACCCATTGTAAATAGGGTCTTTTGATGAGATTACTTCAGTTAAGGTGTGGCCCCACAGAATCAGGTTGGGCTTTAACCCTGATAACTGGAGACCTTTGTAAGCAGAATGAAAGTCAGACAGAAAGAAGCCAGAGGGAGTAGGCAGAAGCCAGAAGTCAATGGAACCCAGAAGAAAAAGAAGGCACTGCAGTGTGCACTGCCATGTGACAGTAAAACAGTACCAAGAATCACCAGCAGCCAGACCCAGAATGCCACAGTCTTCAGGAAGAAAGTATCACTTTGCTGTCACCTCAATTTTGGACTTCTCTTAGCCTGAAAACTGTGAGCAGGTAAATTACCATTGTTTAACTAAACCCATTACATGGTATTTGTTTTAGCAACTAGGAAACTAAAATAGTAGGCAAACCTCAATTTCAGGACCCAGACTGAGACTGATTGCTTTATAAATTCTTAATTTTCTTATTTTGGTTAACCTTCCAAGATAGTAGGTTAGGTTAGTCAGCTATGATTTCAGAGGTTTGGAAGGGGCTCCCTGCACTAAATTTTAACACACTTGACTTTTTTCTCTGGAGGTGCTGCTGGATCCTCCCTCAGGTGCACAGATAATCATATTGTAGCTGAGTAAGTTTTATAATTTAAGCCAGTTCTGTGCTCTTCATTCCTTAGTCTTCTCCCTAAATGAATTCAGCTTGTTCTCCTTCACTAAAATATTTAATTTTTGAACACTATTTAATATTGTTCCTTATTCTTCTGTGTCTTATTGTTATCAATGCTTAAAAAAATCCTTCTTTACTTCTAACATCCTACCTCTTCCATGAAGCTGTTAGTAATCAAGTAGAAATAAGGTAATACTATTTCCTCTAATTTCAAATGGCAAAATTTACAGCAATCGTGATCATGAGCTACATATTCATGATATATTATCCATTTGCATCTTCCCCATATCATCAGGGCGCCTATGAGACATTCATAAATGTCAGTCAGAATACTGTCTTTTGTGAATGTCTAGATTCATTCAGTAATTCCTCCAGCATAGATTCATTGAGCCTCTATTTTTTGCCATGCACTTTTGGAGAAGCTACAGGGGTATAAAAGTAAATAGGCAGACAGGGTCCACAAACTCTTAAAGAAGCAAACAGTGGGAAATCTTCCCAGCAAGATACAAGGAAACTTGCAGTCAGGTACTTCATCCATTCTTATATACATATGAAAGGCTTTGGGGGTTCAAATTACAATAGATCAGAAACTCCCCATTCTGGTTTGATTTGGTAGCCCTACTGTGCTTCAGTCATTCTAAGCAATTACAGCCTTGCACAGATATTCTCAAATTTTTTATCTCAGGACCACTTTACACTTCTAAAGATTACTGAGGAGACAACAAGCTTTTGTTTCTGTAGTGATATTTATCATATTAGAAGTTAAAACAAAATTATTTTTATAAAGAATTTATTAATCCATTCAAAATAACAATAAGGCAATTTCATTTTAACATATATACTAATATAAAATGATTATATTTTCCCAAATTAAAAAAATATTGGCAGGGAACCAGCTGTAGCTCAAATGGTAGGGCTCTGGTTTACCACATGGGAGGCCCTGGGTATGGGTCCTGGGGCCTCCTCGAGCGGGCAGACCACCTCGAGAAGGCAAGCTGCCACAGGCAGGGCAGAGCCGCCGCAGGCAGGGCAAAGCTGCCGCGGGCAGGGCAAGCCCCCATGAGCAGAGCAAGCCACCACGAGCAGGCAGGCCACTGCGCGGTGAGCTGACTCAGTGGAATGCCGCAGCGGGGGGGAGACAAGCAGACACAGAAGAATGCAAAAATGAACACAGCAGGAACAAGCAGAAAGGGGGGGGGTTATATAATAAAAAAAATAGTGGCACTGTTTTATTACAGTTTTTCAGATTTCTTTAATGTGTGGCTTAATTATTATGCTCAATTCTCACATCTGCTTTTATATTCCAACTTTCAATATGTAATTTTGGTTGAGTATATGAAGAAAATCCACCCTCACACAAATATGTAACTGGAAAAGGGAAGAAGATTTTAATAGCATTTTCAGTTAATTATGCACATTCTTTGATACTACAGCAAAAGTGACAAGTGGTAGTTTCTTAAAAGTTAGTTGCAATGAGGAATATGAAATAATATCAATGAACTTTTCATTCTACTTTATCTAAAAATCATTGATTTTCTTGCATTCTTAATGAATCTCGTACATGATCACATAACATAATGAAGTGTTCTTTTTGGAATTATGCAGGACTCCCAAATGTTACACAGATCTTCCAAATGTTCACACATTTCATAATATAATATCAAAAAATCAAATTCATTAAAACTGAGGATATCATCAGAAATACCATTAAGTATTGGGGATCTATCAAGCTCATGGTGGCAGTACAAGTTTTCTAAAATTCTACTTTTCCTTGAAAGCTAAAGTTTTATCATTGACAACAAATACTGAAGTTCTTTCCCTTGATGTAAAAAGGCTCACTTTGTTTTCATGTAAACATCTGCATATACCCAAGTCTGAATAATCGTCGTTTGTTAGCCATGAAAATTTGTTAGAGGCTACTTCAGCTCGAAATCAGACAATTGCACAAGTGCTTTACCTTGAAGCCATATTCATAATTCATACTTCAGTATGCAGCAGAAGTTCTTTATAGATACTTCCCATTTTATTGTATAGAGTACTAAAAAGACATGTACTTAAGAGAGTAAATTTAATGAAATTAATTGCTTCATCAGCACATTATTTTTAAATAAGAGTGTGTTACCCTGAAGAATCTGACTGCCAGTACAGTTTGGTGCCACTCTTTTGATTCATGTTAAGAATTCATTCTGCTAAGGCTCCAACATTGTGTGCAAATGCTAGCACAGTGAAAAAAGCAAATAATGCTTAGTAATATTCCGAAAGGAGTTTTGACCTCAAGGACCTCCTGAAAGTGACTTAAGTCTCCTCAGAAGTCCGGGACCATGCTTTGAGAACCACTGACCTAGAAGGACCCAAAACATAACCATGAATGTTCGTTACTTATTGCCTGATGTTTGTTATCATTTTTGGATTAACCAGGACTTATTACCACCTAAAAAGCAATACCCAACATTTCTAAATTATTGGCAAAGCATTTTATATATTATCTTATTTAATCCTTCAAGAACCCAGAAAACTATCACCATTTTCTAGAAGAGCACATCACAGCTGTGTTTAATGATTTCTCCAAGGCCTTGTAAATGGCAGAATCCAGATTTATATCCAGGGTTTCTGAAGTCCAGTGTCCTTATTATACCACAGCTGTTCAATACAACTCTCTCACAGTCTCTTCTAATTTAAGGAATAGTAAACAATTCCTGTACCATAGGCTTGTTGGCAACTCTCTAAGCACCATGAGAATAATATATGTATACTCATAAATCTTATACCCATTGCAAATCCTTTATGGCATGGAAGTCCCATTTTATATCTACTTCATCACAATCCAAGCTGCACTATAGTTATATGATGTCTCTCAACATAGCTATTAGTTTCCTTTAACTGCTATAATGATTGATTGCTGATTCGGTCATTATATTGGCCAAAAAAATCACTGACCATTTCATGGTCCAATTATTCCAACCTTCAAAATAACCATATCATATCAGTCTTGTGATCTAATCAACTGCAAACAGATCTGCTCTATGTTGACCCAAAGGACCTGATCTAAATCTTATGGGGATGCAGGAGGCAAAGAGCAGAAGTTTTAAAAATAATTCCTGAAATTTTTGAAGACTTTTTCAGTCAAAGCAACAGATCCTAAAGTGGATGCTAACTAATTAGCTACATAAAGTAAACAAAATGTTTAGCATCACCATGTCTCAGTTCCCTTGTCCATTTAATAAGATTTTAAAAATAATATGTTAATGAAGGCATTTTTACTAGTCTTTTGTTTCTCTTTCAATTTTAATATAGCATGATTTTGATATAGAAATAAAATTATTTCCCTTTTTGGTACACATGATTCTCTTAATTTATAAGTCCTTTTTTCATACCAGTCTGTCTTCACACTATGCTGAAGTCTTGAAAATGTGATACATGGCCCAAGTTTACAAATGCAAGGTTCATACAAGGAATTTACTTTATCAGCCACTTAAACCCTTTTAAGTATTTTGTTAATAAAGTCTACTCAGAAGCTATTTATGTTTACTTCTACTAAACAAAAATAAAATAGTTTAATAACTTATGTTATGGTAAATTTGGGGTGGGGTTTATAGAGATTTATTTCTTTCCTTAAGATGAAATATAGATCAGCCTGAAATATTAATAAAAAACCCTAGGAGCTATGCACATGGGGGGAGGAGGTCGCTAAAAAAAGGAAGTTGGTAGATTTGTTTGGCATTGTTCAAATTATGAAAGCAAGTTCTTACAGAGGCAGTAATAGAATGATAATTATCTGGCCTGTAAAGAAGCCATGTTTACTTAAGGAGGCAAGAAAGAGCAAATTATAGGTATTGGGGAGTCCTTATAAAAAATTCTTCCTATGCATAACTGCACTTTTTTCTATCTTTATAGCATTTCTTTCCTTCTGTCTTATATTGAAATGGGACATTCTGTTATCACTGAGAATGTGTTTTTAAATCATACCAGTCTCTAAAACCTGGGTTCTGCCACTTGCAAACCATATGAACATGGTCAAGTGACTTCTCCTCACTAAATTTCTGTGGCAGAAAATAATGTAGGTCTCCTGGGCTGCTGAAGGAGATGTGGGACAGGTCTCTGCTGTGCCTCTAACACTGCTAATCTGCCTCTGGCAAATGAGAACTGAGAGCATAAGGAGAAGACTGGCACCTAGTAGGCAATCGGCACACATTCATTTCCCTGGGGTATTTGTGTCTATCCCTGAAACTAAATTGCAAACTGTTTAAAAATGGGAATACCATCTTCATTTATGGAGTACTATAGGGATGTGAGGACATGGTTATGAAAAACAGTAAGCCAATAGAGCACAGAACGGTTTTATACACATTATTTCAATTATCTACATAAAATAAAACAAACAGGGGCAATGTATGGCAATCATTAGAGGGCTGTTCAAAAAAAATTAAGATGTACCAATACAATAGAACACTATATAACAATTAAAAATAATAATATAGAGCTATGTATGTTCCTATGCCATGATTTCCAAAATATGTTAAATGATAAAAGCAAGGTCTAGAGAATGTATATAAAATGCTCCAATTTGTGTAAAGATATGACTATACATATATTTAAATAGGCAAATAATGGAAGCATCATAAACTGGTAAAAATGGTTGACTCTGTGGAGTGAGACTTATTTTTCCCTGGATATGCTTTTGCATAGTTTTCCTTTTTTGTTTAGCACAACACTAATTTTAAGATAAGCAATAGTGAATTTTTAATGTAAAATAGAGACAATTTGTATATCTATAAGGCACATTCCCCCCACAAAAGCCAAACAAAAATTGATAAAGGATCAGTTTTATGATTAGTTGCTTAGCACTCTGCAGAGCCAAAGAAAGGCCAATTTTAAGTATTTCAACCCATGAATACATTAATTCAGAACAAAGCCATCAATGCAGAACAGAGAGAGCCAAAATATATTGTTGAATTGGGTTATCAGATGAAATATGATTTTTTTTGCTAAATCTGACAAGTCTATTGAAAAATGAAAAATGTACTAATTCTTAAGAGACTATGTATATTCAGTGCCAAATATTAAGATGTTTCCAGGCAGTTGATTTTCTGTTATTTTTTTAGGTAAAATACATTGATGTTTTAATTAAATTTTTTAAATAATATTTTTGAAGACAACAAAAATCTAAATATATGGTTCTCCCACATTTAAGGTATCAAAGTTCATACTACTAGTAATGAATCCAGTGCTTTCTTATTATGCCTTTCTATTACAAGCAAATTGGTCTATCCACTGTTCATTAAACGTGTCTTATCCCTAAATACTCATTCCAATTCCATCTCATAACTTCCTGCCCATGTTTATGCTGTTTATAAATCTGAGATGTCCTTGCACGGTCCATTCTAATTACTTCTATTGAAAGATTCTTTCCATTTTCTGATCTCATCTTGCATAGTGTTTGTTTTACAGTTTTGTATTACTATAATGTGTGTATATGTCAATGTTCCTAATAGAGAAATAGAAGCTCCATGAAAGTAGGAAGGAACCTCTTCATCCATATTTTTAATCTTTAATCATTACTCATGTTCTAGTAGCTTGGCCTAATATCCTACACAGAGAATATAGTTAACAGAGACTTATAGCCTCTAGGACAAAAGGCAAGGGTGGTGAAGATGCCCTGAAGGTCAAACACCAATCATCTTGAAATTTCATAAAAAATAACTACCCCAATTAAACATATAATAATCCCTTTTTATCATTGAAAATGATTTCTAAATCCTAAGCCATATTCTTTCAAGGTCCTCTCCCCCACAAAAATGCATGTCCTCTACTTAAGAGTGCCATTTTATTTTCTAATCCCCTCATCACACTTGCCTTTCTTATATGAACCCTCAAGTTTCTCAATTGTTCTTTAGGCTGTGGAGTGCAGAGCCAGGCATAATACTCTAGTGAATCAGGCCAGTGCTGAATGATTTCCTTCTTCATGTTAAACTCCCTTTAATTCTTAATATAATTTTTTAATAAAATAGCATATTAATTATTCTTTAGACCTATACATAGTCATTTCCTATATTCTACTTGAACAATGTGCTTCTCTTTTAAGTGGTCCTTATTAAATGATCTTCAAAGATTAATTCATTCCTTTTCTTTTAGCAAGGACATTTTGATTGCTATTCCTAAACTTCAAAGGGCTATTTCTCTATTACCTTGATGCTATTGTAAAACACCCTGGGTGTGCAATTTGCCCTGCCTTTCAGTCAATGATATTTAAACCAACGATTTGCAAATCCCAGACTGGTGCTGTTACATGATGAAGTTTGCACTGCCCCATGGTGAAATGGAATAATAAATACATTGTCATGAGGTTTGATAAAACCTCCTTTATTCACTTTTTGCGTCTTAAAGTACTTCTCTTATATACTTGGTAACAGATGGTAACAATTCTTTTCCTACTTTCACTAAAACATTGGATACTTTATGGCAAATATCCCTTTAATTTTTCTCTTTTATATTCTTCCATAGAATACCAAATTTGAGAACCATTAAGTTTATAATATCAGTAGTAGTCATAATAATAAGAATAGCAGACAATTAAAGATTACTTATATGCAAAGGATTGTTCTAAAAACTTTAGGTATATTAATTCACTTAAGAACTCTCTGAGGAACTTACTATTATTGTTCAAATGTTAGAGAAGAGGAAATTGAAGTAGAGAGAAAGTCTGAAAACCATATCCAAAGTCTCACAATTAGTTAGTGCAGGAGCCAGTATTAACACAAGGACGATAGTTTCAGAGGCTGAAAAACACTGCAGTGGAGTGAAACGACTGTTATAACTTGAGCCTTCTCCTTATGGCCTGAGAGTAAAATTTATCTGCTGAACTATTTTAATAATACTACATAATTATCTTAGTAATATTTCTCTAGTTTTTTTCATAATTTGAAATCTGTCATATGGGATAGAATCCAATATCACATTGGATTTCTATCAATATTGCTAATTTGCACGCTTGCCTCACAACACCACATAGAATTCTTCTTGCTCTTCTAGGACTGCATGTTGATTTTTAAAATAATCCCTTCAGGAGTTTTTCCAAAGCAGAAGACACAGCACTACAATTAGTGTGGGAAGAACCAGGCATTTATCCCAGGACTCTCAAATTTAGAGGGTATAAGGTTTTAAAATAAGGATATTAAAATCAAGCAGGCATGTTAGTAAAGTGTGGTGGTCACTAAGGTAAACCACTCATAGCTTCCTTTAAGGCAACATTCTTCAACAGCCTAGCCAGCTGCAAGAATCCAGCTGCAGCCTTTTCTGATCACGGCAGCAATAATGCTGAGGCTATATTCTCCCCAGGCTTCTCCCATTCATTACTGACACAACGGAGGAGGGGAGCCCTAGAGCAGGCCACGTCTGCCCCAGGTGGGACTCCTCAAATGGGTAAACTTTGCTCTAGGGCCTGGACAAGATTTTCTGTGTCTCACTGAGGCACTCTCTACCCAGTCCTCCTTCTTTCCCTTTCTCCTCTCAAAGGTATCAAAACTGCAACCTGCATTGAGTTCAGACAGCTCTCTTTGCTTTCTCCTGCTCCCTCTCCCGTTTATTCTTTGTAGGTATTTCATCCAATAAATCTCTTTTGTGTCAAATTTGGTCTTAGTATCTGCCTGCGTTTTGGAGAAGCCAAAATGACATAATAAGGCAAGAGGGTTCCTGCTGTGCACACTGACAGCCAGGCTGACAAGGATCAACAGTATGGCCCTTTCATCTTGAAGAAGAGCGGACATGAATTGACCGGTTACCCTTGAGTGAAAAACCTGTGCTACACCTTTTATACATACCTTCCTGCCTTATGTTCAGATATCCTTTTAGAGGATGGAGTCTCACTTGGGCTACAACAATCCTTGCTCTAAATTGGGAAGGGGGTTCAGTTCTAAGAACCTTAAAGATTATATTACCATTCTACCCTCCCAAGGGGCCAAGGTAACAGGCTGTGACACCTGAACACTATTTTACACTGACATCCTACTTATTCCTTAAGAGTATGGAGACTTGTCAAATCTTCTGGCCCATTCCAAGTTTGCCATCTCATTTGAAATCATCATATTTGTGAGCCATACAGCATACTAGCACCCAAGTTTCATACCTTTACCCACTGTGATACAGTCACTAATGTTGGGGTCACATCCAGACCACACACTACCTCTGGTACTTTCAATCCCAACTTCTCATTGCTGAACACAACCTCTTCTGCCTCCAGATTGGTAACATCTCTATTTTACCACATCTGTTTTGGCCTTTAAAGTACTTCCTTCCATGCACCTTTCTAGATTCTTCCTATATTGCAGTACTCTGATATCTTCACTTCTCACTGTAATCAGCCTGATTGAGCATTTCAATCAAAATCATGTCTTGGATTTTTTATGTCCTGAAAAATACCATAAACAGAAGTAGAATAACAGTAAAATAATAGAATATCATTATATGCATAACTGAAAATGTGAGATTATTTTTTGTTTTGATTTTCCTTTTTGGTTTTTCTATCACAGTAAGAATCATCATCTTGAGTGTTTAGTGAGGTATAAGAATCACTGGCTTAGGTGATGATTTTTTCCCTCGCTTTCACCATTCAAAGCAAGTTTATTTCATTGTATGCCATTGGCATGTGCCATTAATTGAAATTCTATTGTAGATTATACCACACCAAAATTTAGACCCAGTGAAAAGTTCCACATGCAAACATTTTGTTTTAATTTTTAAAGAAGCTTTAGATTATATAAATGTTACATAAAAAATATAGGGGATTCCTATCTCCTCCTCCCCCCACAATTTCCCACATTAATAACATCCTTCATTAGTGTGGTATCTTTGTTACAATTGATGAAAACATAATGAAGCATTGTTACTAACCATTGACTATTGTTTACATTATATTTTACACTCTGTCCAGCACAATTTTGTAGGTTATGAGAATATATATAATGGCAGGGATTCATCATTGCAATGTCATGCAGGACAATTCCAATGTCCCAAGAATGCCCCCATGTTACATCTCTTCTTCCTTTTCCCTCTCCTCAGAACATCTGGTGGCCACTGCCTTTATATCAATGATAAAAGTTCTTCCATTGCTAGAATATTAATAAGTCTTTAATAGAATAATAATAAGTCTACTTTAGTCCATTGTTCATTCCCCAATCTTGAGATTTGGGAATGGTGATGTCCACTTAGTTTTTAATTGAAAGGGGGCTAAGATTTCATGGGGCAGATGGATGGAGCTACCTTGCTTGCAATTGTAGACCTTTACTGTTCCTTGGGATGGGCATTGCCCATCATCATCTCTTTGTTAGTTGTCCTGGGTGGGTCCCATGAACTGGACAGTAGGTGTTGCAACTCTTGCTGAGATTCAGGGCTCAACTGGCATATGGACAGACCAAAGATTTCAGTCTCTGGGACATATATTTAACAAGTATAGCACTAACTATAGGTTCAAATAGAAAAGGCAGAAGAGTCATGTGTAGGGAAACTATAAATGAGTCTAACTCTGTTACACTGGAAAGCATAAATTCCAAAGTAAGGCCCACTGACAGGGTGCCGAATTCCTGAGCTTGTCTGCCCTGCTTATAGTATCTGGGTGTCTCTAGAGCCCTCAGGAGCCCCCCCTATTTGAGGCAGTACTTACTGTGGCAGTCAATGAAATTCTGCTGAGATGTGCATAAGTGTAACCTCTGGAATGACCTTCCAACTCACTTTGAAATCTCTTAGCCATAAAAACTCATTTGTATTTACCATTTCTCCCTCTTGGACAAGGTCTTTTTCCAGATGCATTGCAAGCTGGTGCTTGGTAATAATCCCTCAGTGCCTGGGAGGCTCATCCCTGGGAGTCATGTCCCCAGCCTGGAGGAGGGTAGTGCATTTATATGCTGAGTTTGGCTTTGAGCAACAAGGAGGCTTTCAGGAGGTGACTCTTAGGCAATATATAATACTAGGCTAAGTTTCAATTTCACATGAAAAGTTTAATAAGTACAGCTATCAATATCAAGGACCTGGTGTAATGGTCTGTCCTCCTTCACTAGGCACTTCCCTTGTCCTCGGGGGATTCTTGTCATCCTATTAGAGAATGTAGCAGAACTCCCCAGGATGGGAATTCAATATTCTTTTGGGTATTGTGTGGATCTCCACCCACTTGTGTGGCTCTCCACCCACCAAGACAATGCCCCATGAACACTTGAACATATTCATATGCCTTAAAGGTATGCCCCAGGTCAACTCCCCCATGCATCCCTACATCACAGATACCCCACACCAATAATCCTTCCCTGCCACAATTATGACCCTTCTGTGATCCAAAACCTCTCCAAAAATGAAGCCAACAAAATAATCAAATAAAACTAATAAGAAAATTAAATAATAACAATAGTTTTAAAAATAAAATACAAAAAAATTTAATTTGAAATAATGAAAAAAAAAATTTCTAGACATTGTGTCTTTCATCACTGTACGATCTTTTGTCTTGTACATACAGTGACATTTTCTTCTGTATATTACCCCCCGTATCTTATTTTTTTCATTTATCTTCAAAGAAGCTTAAGATTACAGAAAAGTCACATGGAGAATATAGGGATTCCCATATATCCAATACCCTCCCTCTTGTCCCCTCTCCCCTATTAACATTTTACATACAGATGATACATTTGTTACAATTGATGTACAGATATTGAAGCATTGTTACTAACCATTGTCAATGGTTTACATTATGATTTACATTTTGGACCACACACTTTTACAGGTTTTGGCGAAATTTAAAATGGCCTGTATCTGTTATCACAAGGCCATGCAGAACAATTCTAATGCCCTAAAAATGACCTATGTTCCTTCTATTCCGTGCTTCCCTCCTCCCCTCAGAACCTATGGTAACCAAGTTTCAACTTTTGAAGAATAAGATTCATAGTTACTTGCAATAATATTAGGGCCTGACTATTGTTCTGTTTTCTTTTATTAGGCACTGCCTATGTTCTCGAGGGGTTCTTTTCCCTCTAATTGAGAATGTAGCAGGACTCCCCAGGATGAAAGTTTAATATTTTCTTGTTTATTGTATGGGTCTCCACCCACTGTTATAACACAGTATGACAAAATGAACACTTACATATTCCATAGAAGCCTATCCCGGATGCACCTTATCCCATATAGCCCCCACACACAACACCCGACACCTGTA
>PVKH010012525.1:0-17224 GCA_004027955.1 Chaetophractus vellerosus
TAAAAAAAAAAAAAACAACCAAAGAAAAACAGCCTTCCCTCTTAGGCCTCTAAAGATCTTCTCAGGCTGCCAGTGTTCATCAATCAATCACCCTGCAGCCTGCCCTCTGCAGGTGATATATCAGGTTTTAGTGAGTAAAATAATAATAAGGAAAACAGGAAGCTTTTTACGAAAACTAACAGATCCAGGAAAGTGTACAATAAAAAAAAATGTCTATATGTTCCCTGCCATAAGGTATCAGCTGGATGCCTGGTAACCTGGTGGGTCACTTCTCCACTTCTCTAAGAACTAGAGAATTGAACCAGGGGCAGGAATTCCTCCACTGAGCTAAATTGTCTCCTTAGGTTAATTAGTCTTCAGAGAGCTCTCTGCCTCCTATCCCCCAGGTGTTTTAGACTTCTACAACTTGCTGGAGTCCTGATGATTAGGCACCTGTCCCTGTCCCCTCTCTAATCTAGTTGCTTTCTCTCCCCTGGCAGCTGGGCTGACAGCCTGCCTGAGTGGATCCCCCCTCCCCTCCCCCATCAGGTCAGGTTTCCTTTCGAGATTCAAATGGGACTCAGGTGGTCAAATTCACCGCAAAGAAACAACTCTCCACCCTCTGCCAGACTCCTCTTCCTCCCAGGGAACACCCCCTCCCAGTCAGTTGGCAGCAGCGAGCCAGGGGCACTGAGGCTACTTGCACTGAGGGCAGGGTATATGTGCTGTCTCCAGCCACAGGGGTGAGCAACTCACACTTTTCCTTTGGCTTCTTTATCTTTCCAGTACCCTCCTGGATGACTCAGAGCACGTCTCATTCTATATATCCAAAGTAGCTCCTTTAGATAGGTCCCTGAGTTCTCTCCACATTTTTTTGTTGAGAGGGTCAGACTCTGCCTACCTGCTTCGGTGCCATTTTCCCAGAATTCCATTATTTATTTTGATACTTGCTTAAATTTTCCTATATTTAGCCAATGGGAAGCCCTTCCAACTAGTTTCTGTATTCTCTCAACATATCCCCATCTTTTTCAAGAGCTTCCTTATTTTCTGTCTAAACAAGATTTCTTGGTTCGTTTTGCTATTTCCTAGACATTTCTCCAAGGAACATTGGTCGATTTCAGTGGAGAAACTTAGAAACCACAATCCAGGTACTAGTGTGCTTACTTCTGGGGTGTCACTACTCCCTGGCCCTGTCTGTGGGCAGAGCCAGGAAAGACACACTCAGATGCACACTTATTTACATCTCTAATACTTCTCCATCTATCTACATATACTGAAAAGCATTAGTTCACACCAGGATCTGCCACACAATTCAGTACCTTCAGGTTCATTCAAACTCTCCCTCTTTCCACATTTATACAAATCCTCTGACAGCAAGAAACCTGGATCCAGTATCCTCCATGTATTTACTTATTTGCTGCATTCCCCCGTATGTGGCAATCTCCTGGCCCAAGTGGGCTGTGGCGCTGTGTGATGCCTTCTTCACACAGGTCTGACCCCTACCCAACTCTTACCCAACTCTGGGAGAGAAAGAAGAAGACTGCCTCTAAAATGTCAACATGCGAACTTGGATTAACAAAGTCTCTACCTTCCTCCCAATGTACAAGGATTTTAAAATACCTTAATTCCAATCAAACCATAATTATTATTATGTCCAGAGTTTTAATTCACTTTGTTTTTATATATCCCCAAAGGTAGCAACAATTGTTAGCATCTTTCATCATAGTCAGAGATTGTTTAGATTTCACCACGTGTTTACCTTTTCTCTGGTCATCATTCCTGCCTGCATTTTCCCCCTGGGTTCAGTTTCCTTTCCCTTCAAGATCTTTTAGTTATGCTTTCACAAAAGGTTTATAAATGATAAGCTTTCCCATGGTGTGGGGGGGGGGGGAGTTTGGAAATATCTTTATTTCGGTGCTATTCTTTGAATAATAATTTAGCATTCGAATTTCAGGCATTCAAGTTCAAAGATAAGAGCCCACTCTCTTCTGGCTTCTGTTATTGATTTTGAGACGCTTGCTTTCTGACTAGTTGTTATATCTTTGCAGATAATCTAGTGTTTTAAGATCTGTTGGTCTTTTATGTTCTGGAGTTTTGCTATGATATGTCAGTATTGGGTTCTTTTTAAAACCTATTCAGGATTTGTTAAGCATTTTGAATCTTTTGAATATTGCCTCTTTCCTCAGCCCCCATTCTCTCCTGCTGGAGTTCTTATTAGATATAGGATATAGCTTCTCATTCTGTTCTCCATCTCTCAGCATCTATTTCATATTTTTCATCTCTTTATCTCTCTGTGCTACTTTGTAAGTAATTTCCTCAAATCTAGCTTCTAGTAAATTTATTCTTTTTTGACCTGTGTTTAATCTTCTTTTTAATCTATTCATTGAGTTTTGAATTTCAGTGGCAATTTTTTTCATGTTAAACAGCTCCGTTAGTTACTTCTTCAAATCTGCCATTTTATAAGTAGTGGCTTATTCTGAACTTCTGCTTCTAATACATTCTTTGTCTTTAACTATTTTTGTACATCCCTTTTTTAGTCTCCAACTATTCTTAATCATTTGAACATACTGATTTTTAAATCTCTCAAATAATTTTAATCCTAAGTTTTGTGTTTTCTTCTTCTTGGCCCACCAAACCTAAAACAGGGCTTGCCTATGGTTACAGGTTTTTCAAAGAGAAGTTTTTCCTTTCACCCCCTACCCCCCCACCTCCCACCGATCCAGCATTCAGGCCAAGGGAGGCAAGCCCTCTCCCTCCGCTTGCCAGTGGAGTTCCTCTCGTTCCCCTTTCACGGAGGTTGCAGCTCTTTATTGGTTCCAGTTTTATTTAGAGAGTGAGGGAATTTGTGTCCTATGACTTTTCTCCAGTGGGCCAAAGACCCATGTCCCATCCCTCTGTGCATTAAAACCATTCCCTTTGTTAGTGTTTTAGTTTGCTAAAAGCTGCTGGGAACGGAGATGGATTGGCTTTTATAATGGGAGTTTATTAGGTTAGAAGATTACAGTTCTGAGGCTGTGAGAATATCTCAATCAAGGCATCATCAGAGACGCTGTCTCATCGAAGGGCAGCTGCTGGCCATTCTGGACTCCTGCCGTGTGGCAAGGCACAACGGCAGCTCTGCCAGCCGTTTCTTTCTCCTGAGCTCAACTATGGGTGACCAGGCACATGGCAGGACATCAGCTTGTCTCTCCTGGCTTTTCTCTGTCTCTGTGGCTTTTTTCCTGTGTTTCTGCAGCTTTTTAGTCCTCTGTTTATGAAGGACTCCAGTAAGAGGATTATGACCCACCCTGGGTCCTATGATTTAATCAGACAATGTTAACTGAAGTGATCTACTCAAAAGGTCCCATCTATACTAGGTTTGCAGGCACAGTAATGAGGTCACTTTAAGAACATGATTTTCTGGGGTCTACTAAAGGCTAATCTAGCACAGTTGGTGAGAAAGACAACTCACCCAGGGTAACTCCAGCTGGCTTCCACTATGTCTGGACCTTGGATACTTAATGTTGCTTCGTTGAGTTCCAGCTATGCATGCAAGAGGACATTTAATATGTTGCACCCTGCATTTCTCTGGCTTTCGGAGCAGGAGGCTTCTCAGGTTATCTAGCCTTCCATATTGGCAGAACTAAGAGTCCCTCAGAAATGTTCTTCCTGACCTATTTTAAAATTAACTCAGCAAGTCAAAAATCCTGGCAATGTTGTGGATGGTTGAAACTTCATAAGAGAAAAAGATTTTCCCCTGAATTTCACTATCTGAATCACTTGTGTTTCAATATTCCTAGAGAGTAGATGTTCATCTAAAAAAAGCAGCTCAGTTCAGACCCCAGAAGGTAAGGACTTGTCCCCAGATTTTTAGCAAGTAGTGTTTCATTCCCCAGTGCTTTGATCCCTGGTACCGTGCCACTGCAGAGCCGAGCCTGCATGCTGTCTTTGACGAGAGCCACGTGAAAGGGGTGGCTTTGTTCTTCAGATATCTGGATTGGGTCCATCAACAGATGGCTACCCCGGTCTTACCTCACGGTGATTCATTCTCCTTGGACTGAGCAAGGTGTTCTGGTTTTCAGTCGTATACTAAGTTATCCCAAGAAATCTTTGTGTTCTCTTCTGTCAAAAGTTAACATAAATATCCATTTATTGGCCAAACCCATCCTGCTTTTCCTTGAGGCATTTCCTACTAACCTGGAAGGCATTTTTCAGCGGGCGTGCCCTTACTGAACGTGGCTCTCTAAATCCCTCAGAGGCTTCACTGCCGGGCCAGTCTAGGGAAGGCCGAGGGCTCAGTTTCCTCCTAACACCCCATGGCCGCTGTCCAGGGAAATCCCACCTGTGGCCCCTCTCCCCTTCTCTGTCCCACCCTTCTCCACGTGCCACCTTCCTGACCTCCGCTGCATCCCGGGGATCGTCCCTCGAGCCACCCCTGGGAAAGGCACCGTGTGCCAGGCCCCGAGCACACACGGTGTGCAGAACAAGCCTTCAGCGGGTGACAGTACACGGCACAGGCCTTAGGACCGCAGCCGGGCCAAGTCCCAGCCGGGCCACCGCCGGCTGTGAGGCTTTCGGCAAGTCACTGGGCTCTAGTTTCTTTTCTTTTTGTTACAGTTTCTTTAACTGAAAAGCATGAATAATCACGCCTGTCTTGCAGGGCTGTGGCCAGAAGGAGAAAATACTGTTACATCTGCTCCTCCAAGACCCATGCAGGCCCCTGCTCTGCAGATTAACCCTCCTCTGAGCGCTCCGGGCAGTTTGCTCCTCCTCCGCTCGCTTGCCCCATGGTATGCTGTCTTCTGAGTGCGCCCAGGTGGAGCCCCTGGACCAGGCGGGTTCCAGAGACACCCCTGCAGTCCACCTTTCCTTGAGACTGTCACTGTAGCCGGGGTCGCCTCCTGGCACGTCCCTCACCCGATTCCATCCAGGCCTTCCGTGCTGCGGTGGGACTTGAACCCACTCAGCGCCCTGGGCTGGCAAACAAAGAGGAGCAGGACTCAGAGCCCTGGGGTAAAGGCGAAACCAGCCCTTTAACAGTTAATCCTGCACGAGCCAGGAGGTGATGCAATGGAGGTGGATTCGCCCTGAGAATGCAGGGGGAGTGACTGGGTCGGTTGGGGAGGTGGAGAGGTCCTGCAGGGGGGGGTGACAGCACGCAGATGTCAGGTCCAGGGACTGGACTGAGAAGGGCGCCTCCTGAGACGCTCCGTGCCGATGGGGCATTTACTTTTCTTCCCTGTGCTCTGGTTTTCAATCATCTCTTCTTGGCAGAAAGGTTTCCTTTAAATTCTGGCCACTTTTTAAGTGCATCTAGAAGATTTCATTACTTAGAGCTCTCTTTAGTGAGTTATGAATGAAAGATCCTAATCATTTGAAAGTCCCTGGAAAAAGCTGATGTTCAGATGTGGGTTAAGAAAATAAAGGAAGCTTTTGTGGTATTTCTGGTCCAGGAATGCTTAGCTTAATTAGTAACCTCTGACTGCAGAATGAGCAAAACCTCTCTCCCTGCATTTTTATGGTACACCATAAAAGGGGAGAATGCAAATGTTACATGTTTCCATTTGCCACTTGTGCCTGCCAGCTCCGCACCTCTGTAAACCCCTGCAGTCCGCAGCCATTTGCTGTGCTCTAATAGCCAAAATAACTTCCAGTCTTCTGAAAAGGCTGTTTTGAGCAGAGTTTTCTCTAATGAAGATGTTAGCGGTAATGCTCTGGATATAACCCAAAAATGGAAAGCGGGAGAAAAAGCCAGTTAGTGCTCGTCTGTGCCTAATGTGGGCATTTTCTTAAAAGGAACTGTTGTAGGGAGTGTAATGGGCTGATGAAATGAAGCCCAAGTCCGCTGGGTGCTGGGATCTCGGTAAGTAAAGAGCAGTGGAGGCGGAACCCAGCAGTCCTCAGGCGAGACCCCAGACGCTGAGGTTGTCGCGCAGAGTCCACGGCAATGCCAGCCGCAGTGACACGGGCCTCGGGGAAGCCAGGAGCGCAGGCACCCTCTCCATCTCCCGAGGGCACCGGGCACGGAGCGAGGGGCGCAGGGGCACGCGTGGGAGGCTGCAGGCTTGCTGCGGCTTCTGCTTTGCTGGTGAGCTTACCCGGGAGGCCTGTGGGGCCTTCTGTTTCCCTAATTCCCCCTTGGTCCAAGGCCTCTTCAGTAAGTTTCTCCTCGGGGCGAGTTCTAGGGAAAACCTCCTCTCCGCAGATGAGTGTGTCCACCTTCTGTTGTCAGAAGTCAAGAGAAGTGGAAACCCCCACACCACAGGGCGCTTCCCTTTTCACCTGAGAGTTCCCGGCTGGTGGCTTCTCCGGCTCGCCTCGGGGGAGCTGCTCCTGGCCCGCTCCTCCGGCAGGGCAGGCAGGCCTGAGCGTTTGTGGGACCCGGGGCCTCAGAGATGCTCGAGGACGGCCCCTGCCTCTAACGGTAGAAGGAGAGCCGCCTGGAGGAGCCAGGTGCCACTGCGGGCCACCCGCTCCCAGAGTGGGTGCCTCGGGGCGCCGGCCTCCCCCGAGGCTGGCCTACAAAGACCTTCCTTAGAGAGTAGGAGTGTGTCCACACGGAACAGCTGTCCTGAAATGTTCTCCAAATGTTCCGCCTTCCTGTGTATGTATGTCTGGGTTTTTCTCTCCAAGAGGCCATAGAAGTGTTAGACAGGAAACCGGGCAAGATCCACGCTTAGGGACATCTGCCATTCCTGGAATAAGATGTTCAGGTCCCTCAGCATAGCCCTGCTATCATAACCGGGCATTTCAAGCTTTGCCGGGGCCTAGCACACATTAAGCAGTTAACAGATGGAAGCCAATACTACTAATAAAAACCATAAAGCCTTGGGGAGCACTTGGCCTCAGGAAGCCTGCATTCCTGAGATCACACGGGCTCTGGTGGGAAGGCCACATTCTTGGGGAGAGGCCTGTGGAAGCAGCGCCAGGCCCGAGCCCCGGAAAGTACCTGGGGACCAGGCAGCTGGCAGGCAGGCGCGCACAGGCAGGCCGTGTCCCCTCCTGAGCCTTGGGGGAGGCGCCCTGTGGGTGCCCTGTCTGGGGACCCGGGTGGGGCCAGAAGCCAGTCTGGGCATGAGTGCCTGAGTACGGTGTCAGGTATCAGACCCGCTGTCCCTGTCTCCTTCCCAGGAAGAGCAAGGAGTGACCTCGTCCGGCACAGGGGGCCAGGCCCAGCCCACCCCTGCAGCAGGCTTTGCGGGGTCCTGCCCTGCTCCCCCCCGCCCCCCAGCAAGCACGGATGGGGTCGAGCAGCCTGGGTTCTGGCCCAAGCACGCTTCCCCTGGCTTGGGAAGCAGGCCGCTCCAGCAGGGCTCAGGGGCTCTTTCACATTGCCCCTTTTTGCCCCTGAAATTTTCTTCTTTATCTCTTTTGTTTGTTTGTCTTCCCAAGAATGTCAGCTCCTCTCGCTGAGAGCAGGGAGCTGGTCAGCGCCAGCCACTGCTGTCACCTGCTCTAATCTGGTGCGTAGGCTGAGCTCAGGAGGTGCGTGGGAGCCCCGCCCACAGCCGCAGCAGGACAAGGAAGCTCAGGAGCCCAGGGGGAGCAGCGCACCGGTGGCTGTCAGCCACCCAGCCGGCTCCCTGTTACCTCTGAAGGTGGAAAGAAATTCTAGCGGGTTCCGCCTCCCGCAGGGTTCACAGGCCAAATGTTTTTACTCGCACCCCTTCAGGTGCTGGAGCTGGGAATTACTAATCACTGCTTACATCGCCTCCTTCCTCATTGCGGACAAATGTTAGGCCGTTTGTGGCCCTTTTGGTAATTCTGCCAGCGTTTCGACTGTAATGAGCCCTGGCTTTCTAGTTGAATCTCTTTTTCTAATAGGAAGAAAGAGTGACAGTGTTTTTGAAGAGTCTGTCGCACACGCAGAGGAGAGCTGCCATCACTTCTGATGACCCCTTCAAGGACGCGGTCATCTGGGCAGATCTGCCGAGCAAGCGCGTCCCTGGCGCTGGCAGAGTATCTCTGCCTCGGCGTTTAGGTGCCATGGCGACAGGCGAGAGTGAAACTCATGCTCAGATCTCAGAATGCTTCTTGTTTGTTTGATTGTCCGTAATGACAGCCTTACAATCACTCTCCTCTCATGTTTCTTGGCAAGCATGGAAAATCTGTAGAAGATGAAGGGCTTAAAGTGGCCTTTTGTTCATTAGTCTATCAGATCCTTTTAGACCCTATTATGGGACTTTAAAAACTACCACATGAGAAGAAAATACTGCAGCCTAAGTGACAACTCAAGTAGGAACAAGGGAAGCATTTCCCTACAAATGTCGTTTTCAGGAAATTGAGGTCAATGTATATATAAATTACAGCTGTCAAACCAAATTAAACTTCACGAAGTAATATTTTCCTATTCTTTTTGAAGACTGCTTCTGTGCTCTGATCCCCTTACCCTAATTCTCTGGATGGGTTTTTAGATTTGTCTCTGTTTCATGTTTCCAGTCATCATGTTTTATATTTGTTTCCTTCATTCATCTGTTCATGCAGCAAACATTTGTTAAACACCTTCTGTTTTATAGTTTTCATGGTGTCAACATGTTAGGTATTAGATTGCAAAGACGAGGCACTTTAGTCCCTATCTCAGGCAGCTCACACCTCGGGAGGGAGGAGGGGAAGATGCAAACTAATTGTTGATTCAAATGAGACTTGTGAGAATTCTTATAATAAATTGTTGCTAAGAGGGTTCGGAAAAGCAACTGAATGCCTGACTCAAGTAATCCAGGAAGGCTCCCTGTGGGAGGCGCGCTTTTGGCCGGGCCTTGAAGGGTGAGTGGTATCGTGAAGGGGAGGTTGGGGGAGGACATTCCAACAGCGGGAAGAGCTGGAAGGCTCCTAGGAACGGTGGCACAATGGGAAGCGCAAGTGGCTGAGCCACAGGGCTGTGCATGCAGGAAGTGACGGGAGAAGAGTCTGGAAAGGTGAGTCGGAGCCCCGGGGCCCGCCCCGAAGCCCGTCTAGAAGCCTTCCTGGGAAATTGCAGCACCAAGTCGGTGAGCACCTGCCACCTGCGTGGCTGCCACGGGCACTTCGCAGACTTTGCCTCCGCGGTCACCTGATCCCCTTCGGAGATGGCCATCGTCGTCCACACTTTATAGGAAAGAGAACTGAGCTGCTCAACATCTCACGAGCTGGAAGTGGCCGCCAGTTCTTAACTCAAATGCGTTTGGCCGCAAGGCCAGTGCTTCGTCCATCACAGCCCATACCATGTCCTCCCTGCGTTTCAGGAGTTGAGGAAGTCTGCACGTCAGCTCCGCCGTGTGCACGGCAAGGCGTCGGCATTGCTGTTTGTCCTTGAGCGTGGTCGTGTCTGATGGGAGAGGCGGGGCAGACGCGAATGCTGTCCCTGTCACCATCGGTGACAGGTGCATGGGGAACCGGGGGTGGGGGCTGCATCACCACCATGAGAGACGCAGGAGGGAGGGGCCGGAGCTGCTCCTGAGTCTGCTCCCTTCCCTGCCTGGAGGAGCTGCCCAGGCCCAGTGGGCCCTGCAGACTCCTGTGACCCCGGGGGCGTGCACCGCGGGGACAGTCACGGGGAGCAGAGCTGGCTCCCGGAGGAGCCTCTTCCTGGGGGGGTGGCGCTTTATGGAAGAACCCGTCTCTTGAGGGGTGCACAGAATTCAGACCTGTGCCATGGAGGAGGGGGGTTTTCTGGGAGTGGTGAGTGAATTGGCAGTAACTTAGGGTGCCCGGGGGCGTGAGGGAAGGCTGGGTAGGCCAGACCCTGGGAAGCTGGGCATTCTGGGGCAGTGAGGCTGACTTCATTCAGGGGATGGCAGGGGCCATTAAACGTGGCCGGGGTCCTGGGCTAAAGCTCTGCACAGCTTGAGCTGACCTTGGGGTTCACCTACTCCTGATGCCTCCCTTGATGGCTGTGAAAACGGAGGCCCAGAAGGACTGGGGACCTGCACGTTGGGGACGTTAGCTCAGCTGTACTGTATAGGGAGGAGGGAAGGGGGAGACAGGGGAGGAGGGAGAGGTGGGGGGGAGGGGAGGGGCCCCAAGTGTCCATCACGTGATGAGTTGATGAGCACAAGGTGGTCCGTCCACCCAGTGGAGTGCTCTCGAGGCATAAGAAGGAAAGACGTGCCGCACGCGGTAACACGGATGAACCCCCGACATGCTGTCGAGGGAAAGAGGCCAGACCCCAAAGGCTTCTTTTTCATGTTGTACGACTCCATCTTTATGAAATTCCTAGAACAAGTCACTCCATGGAGCAGGGAGTAGATGAACACTTACAGGGGCTCGCGGGAGCAGGGAGCGGAGCTGCTGCTTCCTGGGCGCAGTTTCTGGGGGGATGAAGTAGCTTTGTGCTGGGCGGTGGGGAAGGCAGCACAACATTGTGAAAGTGACGAAGGCCACTGAATTGAACACTTGCAGGCAGATAAAATGGGAGTTTTTGTGTTAAATTTTTTTTAGGTGAAAAAAGAGGCTAAGAGCCTCTGTCACTGGCATCTGTAAACCTAAGAGTGGCTCACCTGGACAGGAGTCCCCGCTAGGCTAGAGAGGAGTGGAGGGGGTGGAAGCAGTGGGAACGGCACCACCTTTTCAAGCCTGGGTGACAGGGCTGTGGCGTCACCACCAGGAGTACGGCCAGCTGTGGGCGCGAGGGGACGGGCTGAGCTGGGGGCGCCAGCACGGGGATATCCACGCTCAGAGCCATGGGTCTGGTGACTGCAGGGCAGAGAGCCAAAGGCCACGAGGAGGGGCCAAGGCCAAGGAAAAGGCACAAGGAGGGCGGGGCCAGACCACGTTGTGGCGTCCTCAGGGGCGAAGAGGAGCCAGCGGAGGAAGAGTGGGGGCGGCGGAGGAAGGAGCACCAGCGCCAGCCAAGTCCCAAGAGCAGAGTTTTCGGAAGGAGCGAACGTGGTAGAAGAGCCAGAGAGGGCTGTCCTGATCCTGCTTCTGAAGCTAGAGGGTTAGAGAGTGAAAACGCTCGAGAGACAGGGGGCAGGAGGGCAGGCTGCTTCCAGGCCTGCACCGTCTCCGCCCTAAGATAAGCCAAGTGCTGAGTGGACAGGTGGACTCCCTCACCAGCTCAAGGGGCCTGCAGACGCCAGGCCCCTGTGGAGGGTCGGCCTCTGGGCCTCACTCACGCCTAGAGCCCCTTCCGGGTCGTGCGGTGCTTTGGCCACAAGTGCCTGTGCAGACGCCCTCTGCCCCTGCCCCAAGCCCCCCATGACGCATCTGGGGGAGCTGCATTTGGCTCTGGCGCAGGGCATTGCCCCTGGGAACAAGGGGGTGTTCAGTATCTGTGGAAGTGGCTCGACGTGCAAGTTTCCTGCTGACACCAGAGTCTCAGCCACGCAGGGCACACTGGCAGCGTCCCATGGAATGCGTTCCTGGAGTCTTTTTGTTTTTCCCCTTAGCGCTGGATGAAAGCAGAGTTGTTGCCTTCTACCCTCCCCACCCCTCCGCTCCCCACACACAGCTGCAGTTTTGTGTGCTTTCTGCCCCTTTGCAGAATTCCCGCGGGGAGGAGGATAATGGCTGCCCCCGAGGAGCCACTCTGGCCTCTGGGGTGCCAGGTCCTGCCCAGGTCGAGGGTCTCCCCCAGCCCCCTCAGAGGCCCCACTCAGCGGCTTCCCGGATGCAGAGAACTTGCAGCCGACAGCAAAACCCACGCGGCAGGTCTGGGAGCCCCGGGTATTAAGTGAGGGCACATCTCCATGGCCCGGCCTCCCTGCCAGCCGGTGCCCCACCCAGGCTGGACATGGAGGCAGGCGGCAGCAGATACCGCGGGCGAGGACGTCGGCGGGGCAGCAGCTCCCGTTGTTTTCCTGGACGACAGCATGCTCCGAATAGGTCCTAAAGACCTCCCCACTGCAGAGTGCTATTTAAAATGGACGGCATTCTGCTTTTATGATAAGTGTTGCAAAGTGCTGTCTGTTAGCTTTCAAAGAGGGTGAGAAAAAGCCCTTCAGAATCCCAGCTTCCCCAAGGAGCTTTGATTTGTTTTATCTTTTAAGAGGTCCGCCTCACTCTCTGTCCAGCACATCATTAATGAACAGCCAGTTGCTTCTAGAACGCTTTGTTACGATGGTCAGGAAATCTAACTACAGAGCCAGAGGAGCCCAGGACATATTAAAGAACTTCTGCCCACCAGTAAAAATCCCAGCCTTTTTAGATCAAAATGTAAACCTTTTATTATAAAAACTTAATTTTTCCCCCAGAGGTCTGTAAGTAAAGTCACTTTTTAATAATAATTTGCTTTTGGAGCTCACTGCAAAACAACCTATGTTCAATGATGATTTTAAAGTCTTTCACCTGCTCATTTGTATATTCTTTCGGAATGTTAAACACCACATTGAGGCCAGGTTGAGGCTGGGCCCACAGGGAGGTGCTGGAGATGCAAGACTAGTCAGCCTCCTGGCTGCGGCTGGGGAGCTCAGCGCCGTGGGAGAGTCAGCCATGTGGGAAACAGTATAATACAGCAAGAACAGTGAGGCCTGATGTGGACCCAGGCAGAGGACTGCTGCTAGGGCAGGGTCTGCAACCTCCTCAGGAGAGGCTTTGTGAGCCGCAGATCTGGGTTGCAGTTTAGCCCCTCTTCAGGGGAGCACGAAGGTAGCCACAGGCAATGCACAAACCAGTACGCCTGCAGGGCTGCGTTCCAATAAAGCTTTATTTGCAAAAACAGGTGGGGGGCCAGCTTGGGCCCAGGGGCCTAGTTTGTGACCCCGGTGCTAAAGCCTTGTTTAGTAGACCTGCCTGAGAGCCACCTGCCCTCTGAGTGTACTTTTGTTTGACTTACTCTTTATTGGTTTGGTCCAGACCCTAAAGTTAAAGGTAATCCTCAGGAGGTTGAAAAATGGAAACCCAGAGGCAACGGTTGCATTGCTCTTAGAATATTAACCGGTGTTATTTCTAACTTTGCAATCTTATTTCAGCATTGTTTCTTTGGTCGACTGTATGTACTTTGACTCTTGTTCTGCTTTGAACCAGCTGGGTCTCTCCGTGAGCTAAATGACTCAGTACACACCACATATTTACATGAGCATCATGTTTTTAAGTGTTTGTTTTGACACTGTGGTAAGCCCTGTATTAGAGGAAGTAGGAGATGCTCTGAGAGCACGGAATTAGGCCATCAGCTGCTGGCAGCCTGACTGGGGTGGCACTGTGGGTGTGAAGGGCAGCGGTTCCCAGAGGCTTCCCCAAGGCCCAGTTGTTCTCCAGACTCCACAGAGTAGGGCAGAGGAGCAGGCACCTTTTAGAGTGAGGAAGGAGCCTGTGCACAGCTTCACACAAGGTGTTTGAGACACCACCAGGCACCCAGGAAATGGCGGGTGGTATTGCCGGGAGAAGAGACAGGAGTGGCAGGCAGAGCCATGGAGACGGGCAGGGTTAGCCCCTCTGCGCGTGCCACTCTTTGACACGCCTTCAGATGGGTGGGAAGGGCAGAGAAGTTTGACCTCTGGTGCCAACCTGCCCTTCTCCGTTGTCGCTATCAGTTTGGGTCTGGTCCTAAAATTATCACGTCAGCGAAACATAAGCCCTAGAGTTAGTGGGCGCGCTCACCTCCGGGTCCTCTGTTTGTGAGTGGCATTGCTGCCGTGTGCCTCCAGAAGGAAAGCCCCTCCTCAGAGAGCTCCAGCGCAGCAAGGATGAAGTGGAGATTGGCCCTCCGGGGCCCGCGCTTCATGGCAGCGGGACTCTTCCCGGGACTTCCACTAGAGGACTTGCATGCTCCCTGTTCTCAGAGGAAGGCCAGGAGGTGGCCTCACCCTCTCCCCCGATGCCCGTGGTGCCTCCCTGCTGGTCCCATCTCCCTGGGCACCATCTGAAGCCCCCTTGCATATGTGGGTGGAACTGGCCTAGAAGTGCAGGCGTGCTTCCCTGGCCTGCCCACCCTGCTGCCCCAGAGGTGCCGAGCTGCCAGCCCTGCTCCTCCAACCCACACCTGCCCTGTGGCCGAGGGCCCCTGCGGGCTGCCAGAGCAGGCAGATGGGTGTCCCCAGGCTAGGGAAGTGGGCAGGCTGAGGCTGGGCACTGCTGGGCCCGCAAGGCGGCTGGAGAGACCAGATGGAAGCGTGTCGGGGCACCCGGTCCAGGAGTGGGAGTGGGGTGCTGGCTGGGCCCATCACCCTGGGCCCCCACGCTCCCTAGCCTTGTTTATTTTCCCTGGCAGGGGACTCCAAGAGTCACCCAAGGCCTGGAGGGTGGAGGGAGCAGAGAGGAGAGAGGGGAGTTGCTTCACAAAAGGGTAGGCCCCGGGGCGGGGTACCGGGCAAGGCTCCCCTCTCACGCAAGCATAGGGAGTGGGGCATGAACAGCGCAGGGGACGGGACGGCACTGCCGAGGCAGCTCCCAGACGGGTGCCGGACGCAGGCGGAGGTGCCTGTCCCTGTGGCGTGGTGCAGCCTCTTTTCCAAGCCTCCAAAGCCTGATGTGGGGTAAACAACGGGTCCCGAATCGACCAGCCTGAAACTGAAACCCACATCTCTTTTCCTTTCTTTCCTCTCCCCCCTTTTTGAAACTTATTTTTCCAAGAAATAGCTCAAGTGCTTTGGTTGACTACCCAGAGGATTCTTCTCACCTAAGTGACCTCTGGTTCTGCCACCCGAGTCCCACACTTCCAGAAGCCACACTTAACAGAGGGTCCCTTGACACTCAAAAAAATTCAGCCGAAGTTCGTAGAATTCTGATTTCAGGACCCCCTACACTGTACTAACAATTGAGAGTGGTACTGTGTAAGTAAGAAAACGCGGTTCAGTACCCCCCGCCTGCCCCTCCGTCCCCGCCCCCACCTTCTCCCCTCAGCCTGAGCGCTGTGGGTGCGCCCCCTCCCCTCCCTGCTGCGGGGCGGGCACCCCTTCCCCAGGAGGCCCAGAGGGCCAGCGGTGCTGAGCCGTGACCCAGCCCCGCGTCCTGGAACAAGTGCCCTCTTTCCGGCCAGTGGGGAGGGGCTCAAGTGCCAGCTCTCTGCTGTGCCTCCTCTGGGCCCGGGGGGCGGGCAGCGTCACCTGGAGGCCTCCCTCCCTGTGGCCACGCCAGCTCGGTTTCTTTCGCAAACTTAATGAGGGTGTTTCCCACTCGGTCGGCTTGGTCCTCTGTGAAATGTTAAATGCACGAGGCCTGAGTGGACCCCCCAGAGCCGCCCGAGGCCCAGGCGCGTGTCTGGATAGGCTGGGGGGTGCGGCCGCCCACGTGGTGGAGCTCTGTGAGGCCAGGAGGCCCCCCTTCCTCGTCCTCGGCGGGCAGGCCCCTGTGGCCTGGACAAGGTGACAGCATGGCGGCCGGTGGGGCGAGCGAGAGGCCGGGGGAGGCGGATGGGCTTCCGGGAGGGCAGGCCGGGAGTGGCGCTGGTCCGGGTGGCACTGCCGCAGTAGGTGGGCCTGGGAGGACCCCTGAGGGGAGTCATGCAGCGGGAGGGGCCCTGGGCAGGACAGCCGGGGCTGCAGGCGCGCCGCTCTCCGGGCGGCCTTATGGGCTGTCTGCTCTGCAGGGACGGCGCTCCCACGTCTCCACCCGAGGCGGGTCTCAGCCGAGGCCTGCTCTGCACGGGAAGCTTCCTTGTGGCGTGGGCCGGCAATGGTCCTTGCTGTGCGTTTGGGGCAGAAGGGTCAGCATGGCCGTGGGGTGGCCGAGGCCCCCTGGTCAGCGTGGGGAAGTGGCTGCCGGCTGGGGGCCGAGGCCGCTGCACTGCCTGTGGGTTCTGCCCCCCCCCGCAGGCCCCCTGAGTGCTGTCGCAGCCGGGGACGCACAGGGCGGCCCGGGGGTCCTCCGCTTCGCAGGGCGCCCTGGGCCTGCAGAGGCTTCTCCTTGAGGTCCAGCCCACCTGGGGCAAGAGCCTGCTCGTGAGGCCCAAAGCCAGACGGCGCGAGACTCAGCCGGGCGCCGCCAGCCCGCCGTGGCTTCAGCCCGGCTGCCCAATGTCGACCTCTGGACCTCCCTTTCCACAGGTGGGCGCCATCGGAGACGAGGAGGAGTGGGTCAGCGTCTACGAGGAGGAGAACGAGCCCGATGCCCAGACGCTGGAAATCCCCAACCTCACGCCCTACACTCTCTACAGGTGAGGCCGGGCAGGTGGCCGCGGTCCGCAGCAACAAAACCCCGGGTGTGGGTGTGGTTAGCGGACCTTAAAGAGCAGGCGACACACGAGGTTATGCCCAGATGTGAGCTTAGGGGTGGGCGTCCCGCGGCTACAGAGGGCAAAGTGCCCTGCAGAAATGGCTGCCGATACCCCAGGCTCAAAAACCAAGGACTTGGGGAGCAGATGTAGCTCGAGTGGCTGAGCGCCTGCTTCCCAGGTACAGGGCCCTGGGTTCAATCTCCAGTACCTCCTGAAAAAAAAAGAAAAGCGTAAACCAAGGACCAGGCGGCCAGGCACGTGGCACTTTTCCTTCCCAAACCCCGTGCCCTCCCGTGGCTGTTAATGTGCCGAGTGCAGACAGAGCGGACGTCCCCCGCCGCACCAGCAGGCGCCCTTTGCTTCTGGACCCTGGACCTGCCGGCAGCACGTCCTTGCCGGGAGGAGGAGAGCATGAGCGGTTAGGGTCCTTCCTGCCTCTGCTGCCACCAGGTGCTGGGTCTGATAACCTCCTTGTTCTGCCAGGGTGGATCCGTTTTGTAAGGTGGGGCGGGAGGAGAGGAAATAAGAATTACCAAGGCAGGAAGTAAAAGGTGAGATTACACCTTTGCCAAGAGCATTTTTCAGTACAATTCCAAAGTTAGAATTAAAAGGGGAAAAAAAACACCTGGGAGCTGTTGTTTAGCTTTATTTACCTTAACATCCTTCCTGAGAAGATTAGCGCAGGCCCATAGAGACAGGATCCACGCACCTTTGGAAGAAACCTTCAGTGTAGAAGCAGCCATTGGGATCCCAGTCTTGCCGTGACACTAGCTAAAGCCATGGAACTGTCTAGACGTCGTGCTCCTGTCTCAGAGCCGTGTAAGTCAGGGGACTCTGTCATGCACGTGTGTGCATGCCGAGGATTTCTTCTTGCGTGTACGTTCAATTCAGATTATTCATGGAAAAAAGACGAGACTGAACTGAAAACTTTAAAATACACGTCTAACGCCGCCCTCCCTTTATAGATGTGGAGACGGGCAGGGCTGGTTTGCAGAAGCCTCAGAGTGACTCCCTGGGTTAGAACCCGAGAGCGTGGGTTCTGGGCGTTTGCACTCCTGCACCCACGCAGGGGCAGGGAGGGGAGGCTGCCGGGCCACCAAAAGGAAAGCGACGTCCTGACACTCGCTTCCTGTAAAGCAGCTCCCTGAGCTTGAACCCTCTGATGCCCCCTGGGCGTGAATCGGCCCCTGGCAACCC
>PVKH010012526.1:0-17228 GCA_004027955.1 Chaetophractus vellerosus
TTGACTGCTTATAAAAGGGAACTGATTTCAACATTCGGAGAGAATTTCCCAGCTCGTCGTTTGACAGCGAACTTCTCCCAGGAACTCATCGACGACCCTTCATCAGTCTTTCATCGGAGCAAACTCATCGAGGACCCTTCATCAGTCTTTCATCGGAGCCCCTGGCTTGCAGCCTGCCGGCGGAACCTGGACTTGTGTAACCCACGGTCATGTGAGAGACTCTTATAAAATCTTATATTTTTAACAGGGATCTCATGTTGATTCTGTTTCCCGAGAGAACCCTGACTAGAACAATAGGCATATTCAAAGCACCTAAGGACCCTATTTTGAACAAAAGCACCTTGTGTATGTCCATTAATGTATGTAGCAAGCTTTTTGGAGAGTGTTTTTTTGCAGTCTAAACCCCCAAAGCAGAAACTTTCTCTTCTTATGGTATTCAGTTTTCAGTAAATAAATAATTTGCAACTTAAGAATAGTTTTAAAAACTCATTTCATAGTTCAATAAGCCAAAGTACTTCAAGGATCTCTATTTCTCTCTCTGGATGGATAGATGGATAGATGATAGATGATAGATAGATAGATAGATAGATAGATAGATAGATAGATAGATAGATAGATATAGATAGATAGATAGATAGATAGATAGATAGATAGATAGATCTTCCTGTAAAAGGAAGCTTAAATATCATCTTCTCAGGCTTTTTAGCTTCAAAGATAAAGAAAACCCAGACCCAGGTTGTTTAACTCCTTTTTTTCTCACGTCACAGAACTAATTAGAGGCAAGGTGGAAACAAGAACCCAGGTTCCCTGACTTCCAGGTGGTAAGGACCACACACCAGCTGCATGCTTGCATTAAGAATCAATGGTCCTCGTGCCCCTAAGGCTGTTGGACCATGGCCATAAGACCATCTTCAGGTCTCCTTTTTACCTAGCTTCTTCCTCTATTTTTAAAACTTGACTATTCAAATCTTCCTTGCATATCCAGTTTCCCAAATTCTCCTCAACAAACCCTTCAAGGTCCTGACCTCTAACAAATAGACCCAGGCCAGGATGAATCACCAGGTAGACTGAGAAGCCAGGACTGGTCCGGAATTTGTTTCCTGAAAAGGGAAGCAGACAGATGGCTTAGCTGAGAGAAGAGTGCCACACTCTGGGGAAAGGGAATATTGTTTCTTCAGATGCTTCAAAAATGGCACGAGTTTGAAAGAAGGTTCTTGAACTGAGAACACTCAGACATAACTCTATTTTATTTTACAAACATCATAGCAGAGAACTGGATTTTGGATTAGGTGTAATCCTTGGTTCAGAACAGTCATCACTGCTGCATTTAGGTGAGACCACCTGTTAGTTATTAAGTTAATTATTTTTAATAATGTAACAAACTCATTGAATCCACCACCCAAATCAAAAGCAAGGCCCTTGACAAAAACCTACATCTAGCCATGCAGCCCACTCCATCTTGTCTCCTTACAGCTCCCACCAGGCTAAGCAGGCTCAGGCCAGTCTGGACCAGATTTGAGATACTCTTGTCACAGGGAATACCACTTCTGGATCTTTTGCTATGTTGACTTAACAGTTATTTTTCTAAGTATCACCACTGTCCAGTGACACAATCTTCATAAATACGTTTAATTTAATCAAAGTTCTGATTTGAAATTGGAAAAAGCCGTAGGGCAGTTTGGTTACGAGCTGGAATTCTGAGGTCAGATTTACTTTGGTTTAAATTCAAGAGTCACCACTTACTTTTACCCTAGGAAATTGCATGACTTCTCTAAGCTTCAATTTCCTCACAGTAAAGGAAAACAATAACTACTTTTGTGAGACTTTAATGATATAGTCATGAAAATTGTTTAGCATAGTAACTGGCACAGAGAAAATGCTGGTTAAATATAAGCTATTATTTTGATCTATCCTCCTGGCAGTGCTTTCTTTAATGTTATGTTTAAAAATGTATCATTTTAACAAGTCATGAAAAATTCCATGTCATTGTGGAACTTTAATTAATGATATGCAACATTCTTTAAAACTACATAATTCTTGGAACACTTTTATCTCATCTGATACATGAAAGAGTCCTGTGAGATATGTTTGGGCAGGCAATGTTATTTCAACTTTATACAATTGGAGTTTAGCATGAGTAAATAACTGTAAAAATGTTTGACATTTGTATACCTGAAATAAGCTGGCATTCAATAAATAATACATTTTTCTTCAATCTCTCCGTTCTGGTCTATGAATGAGGGCAGCATTTTAGGGAGTCTCTCCTTTATACCACCTGGTCATAGTTTGTCACCTGGAGCAAGGTAGACACTTCTTTCCTAGTCAGGGAAATTTATCACTTACTCTGTGTCCTATAATAAACCACTTCTTTGACAAGCAATATCCAAAGAAAAATCGGAGTCGAGACTGCAGATTATAGCATTTTATTCAGGACATCAAAAGTTTCCCTGCAGCGAGGTAGTCGGATCACTTGCCAAACTGGAAGCTGCTCTGTGCATCTAGGATGGCAGATGATTTTTATAGACATAAAAAGGCTGTTAGCTTGGCTTTTAGTGATTAAATGAGGGTTTGTCTGCCATATAGGGGAGGGTTTAGGGCTGGTGGACTTTATTTTGTATTGTGTCAATCTTAATGAACTAGGGGCTAGATTGGTTATCTGGGTCAACCACCTTGGTGGAGTTTTTAAATTTCAAAATATATCAAGTGGAAACTCAAAAAGGAATTCAAAGAGGAAGTAGAGCACAGGTTTTTTTTGTCTCTGAAGGGTCCCCAGGGCTTTCTCTATGTAATTTTATCAATCTCTCCCTTTTCGTCATTTCCTCAGTCTGATCAAAGATGTTGTTGTTCTATTATTCACCACTAAAAGTCTCTCCTGTTTCATCGCTGATTTCATGGGTTTGCCGAAGTTTGAGATTTTTTTGGCCCATTCACGCTGGTTTTGTAATCTTAGTTGTATCGTTTGTCAAGTTAATGACTGAATAGTAGTATTTAAGAGTTAAAAGAGCAGACAACAAATGAGAGATATTCTATAAATATTATGATTAAGAGGATAATAGGTGCCCTTATTAGAACATCTCTTAACCAATAGAAGCCAAACTGAAAGAGAATCAGACCAATCAGATTCGGGAGATATGTAAGCTTCTCCAGAATGGGCTTCTGCTGCCACCACCTCCTGCTAAATTCTCTTTTAATGGTCATTTACAAATACACAGCTCTGGGTACCCTCTAGTGCACAATTCACTGGGAAGCCGGAATATAGTCTAATGCCAATCGATTTTGCAGTAGTTTTTTCAAGTTCTGATACTTCATCAGCTAGTAAGCTGATAACCTAACCTTGGTAGGAGATGGAGTTTTCTAGCTTTACATCTAACTTTTCTTTCACCATCTGTACTCTCATACTGTACCTTTCAACACAGGAGATAGCTGCCCCAGTGACAAGAAGAATATTACAAAGAGTAATAGCCTGAGTTTAGAGTGGACTAATGGTTTTTTCCATGATCCATTTTGAGCTGTCTCTAGTCTAAGAGTCTCTTTTGTTTAATTAGAGAGGTTGTGAGCTTACAAAACAATCATGCATAATGTGCAGAATTCCCATACATCACTCCTCCACCAACACCTTACATTGCTGTGGAACATTTGTTACAGATTGTGAAAGAACATGATCAGACTATTACCACTAACTGTGGTCCATAGCTTACATTTGGTATATTTTTTCATACAACTCCTATTGTTATCACCATGTAGTGGTATTGTACATTTGTTATAGTTCAAGAGAAAACACTCCATGTAGTGGTATTGTACATTTGTTATAGTTCAAGAGAAAACACTCCCTCTTCCATCTTCCACTACATGTTTCAGTGTTATACAGTCCCATGCCTTGTGTGATCTATCCAAAGTTATACTCAGCGACTCTCATTTTCATCACAGGGTTTTGCAGTCATCACCTAGTAAGTTTTTAAATGTTTTCCTTGGTCTGAAACAAAAAAAAAAAATCCCATATCCTCCTATTATTGATCTTTAGCATTGATATAGTAACTTCCTTGACATTGATGCAAGAATATTACAATATTGCTATTAACTATAGTCCATAAGGTACATTATTGTATTTTCCCCATGCATCACCATTGGTAATAGTCTCTTCATGAGTTTCTACAGTGTGGGTAAAGGGCATAAGAACCCTTCTATTTCTAATTTTATCTTTTGGAAGCATATCATAAATAGCCATTTGGGGAACAGTATAAATATATAAGTACTCTGTATGCCTGGTATACACATATAGAATAATGCCCTTGAAGAGCATGATAAGAGTATCTATTGCCTTTAAGGAATGGGATTCTGGCTTATAGAGTTAATTGGGTGTAAACTCCAATAGAAGGATCAAAATAATCAATATCTTCATTTTTATCTGATATCTTATCCCATTAAACCAATGACTTCCTTTGCCTGACTCTTCAACCCACCAGAAATTTGTGCTTTGAGTAGAACAAGTTCTTATGTTATTAAAACTGTAGGATCCTTGGAGAAAATAGTGTCCCTAACGGGGGTCTGGCCCCTACAGTATGCTCCTGTCTTGTGAAAGTAAAAGGAGTCTTGCCATATAGAAACTGAACATTTACTATGCCCTATACAGTGGCCATTGCTATCTGTCTGGATTCTAGTAAAACACTATATTCCTTGGGTTAAAAAGGACATATAATAAGAGGGACTCTTAAGACATAGCCCAGAGTCACTACAAAAAGATCTATCTGACTGGGTGTATCTGATGTTTCCTGTCAGGGCCAAAATTACAAGTGAAAGGGGAATGGTTATTAGAGAAATACATGTTTTGAGACTAAAAAACCCTGACTAGAACACAGTGGATGGGTACAGTCCCAGAAGTTACTCTGATTTTATTTGCTTTTTGGTGTACTAAAAGGACAACAGAATTATGTTCAAGGTAGGAGTACATAGGGCAGAACAGGGTAAAGAGGAAATAAAAGAAAATCATGGTGAAGGTAGGATATTATTGGGGATGGAGATGGTAATGGGTTTGGGATGAATAACAGAACATTTAGACAGATGGTAAAAGAGAAAAGTCAGGGAATAAGATAAGGAAATCCAGGCAGGTCTTGATCTCTGATCTCGAGTGTCATCTACTTGTTCCAATGTTTTGGGCAAAATTTATCTACAGCAAATTCCATCTGCTTCTGGAATCCTTGTGTCAATTTTAGCTTGAGATTTGACAGGAGTGTGACATCCCAAGGACTTTGAGCATATTTTAGTTGTGACACATAGACTCAGGAATCAGTTCCCTGCAGCTTTACTGCTGTAGTGCTGGTCAATAAGACTTGACAAGGTTATTTCCATCTAGGTTCTAAAGCAGTCTTTCATTGATGTCTCTTCTGGTATACCAAGTCTCCTGTTGAAGTTCATGTAGAGGAATCTTGGGAAAGGCAACCTGGATCTTTGAATGGTAGGTCTGGATATATGTGATTAGTTCCTTACAATAGTTAGACATTTCAGATTATAGTAGATTGGAGTCCAATATAGTAGTAGGAATAATGAGCCTCACAGGTCTTCCCATTGTGATTTCAAAGGAGGACAGTTAGTGTTCTCTCGAGGGACTAGGTCTTGTGGTCATCAGGGCTAAGGGAAGACTCTTAGGCCAAGTTAGAGAGAGATTCAGATAATTTAGCTAATTAAAGTTTTGAGATACCATTTTTTCTTTTTACCTTTCCTGCCAGTTGAGGATGGTAGGGACAGTGAAGCTTTAGGCTGATGGGTGAGACCTTGCAAAGTTCTCTGATTACAGTCCCAGAAAGTAGGTACCTCTATCACTTGAGAGAATAGCAGGGATTCCCCCAACTGGAGAAAATGAAGTCTAATTGTTTTTTAGCTACTGTATGGGCAGTAATTCTGTGACAAGGAAAAGCCTCTATCCATCTGGAAAATAGATAGATGATAACAAGGACATAGTCATATCCCATGGAAGGGGATAGCTGTATTAATTTCATTTGAAGTTGCTCAGAAGGGCCCTGTTAGTTGAGATGTTTGGACCTGTCCACCTTTACAGCTTTATCAGGGTTGTGTTAATTGACAGACAGGTCTTCCTTCTCATTTAAAGACTCTATTTTTGCTGAAGATGAGACTCTGACCTATAGCAGATTGCTAGCACCTTCAGGTACGAATTAGAGTTAAACAATGTAACTGATAAGGAAATTTGGTTGTTGTTGTGGCATGTCACATTTTTTTAAGAATAACTAAAATTATAATCAATAACAATATAGTGCTCTCTAATATCAGGAAGATCATATCAGGCCATATCATGGACAATGAGGACATTATCAAATCTCTAGAAATGTTATACAAATTCCAAAATATTTATATTAATAATATTTTACCCATACAAATGTAATAAAAAGAAGGTTAGAAATTCCCTTT
Organism: Chaetophractus vellerosus; assembly: GCA_004027955.1. NCBI lineage: Eukaryota > Metazoa > Chordata > Mammalia > Cingulata > Chlamyphoridae > Chaetophractus > Chaetophractus vellerosus. The sequence goes on from PVKH010012526.1 coordinate 6,421, forward strand.
TAAATTGACAATACTCCCCATGCAACTCATAATATGTCAAACAAACCTAAGTATTCCTAACACCTCTCTTTTTACAAAATGATAGAACAAATGCTTCGTGATTTTCCAGGGGCCTTCTGGAAAATCACAAAGACAGTTTGAAATAAAAAATATATCATTTAGGGTTTGATTTTGAGAAGGCGAAATATCAAAAATTATCAGGATGTTTGAATACTTGATTAAATAGAATCACAGGCCACATAAGCAATAACTGTCAATCTATTTGAACAGAGTAACAATAAAAGATTTAAAAGTAAATATAAGAGGTTAATACAATTGTAAAACAACAACAACAAAAGCTTAGTTCCTTTAAAAGTAAGAACGGAGTGGATATGGCTCAAGGAGCTGAGCACTTGCCTCCCACATGAAAGGTCTTGGGTTTGGTTCTCAGTGCCTCCTGGAAACAAACAAAACAAAATAAGGAAAACAAATGAGAAAAACAAATCAGGGAAGCTGATGTGACTCAGTGGTTTAGTGCCAGCTTTCCACATACGTGGTCCCAGGTTCAATCCCCGGCCCCTGGTACCTCAAAAAAAAAAGTGAGAAGATTTGTTCTCTTAAACAATAAAGGATGATAAGAGCAACCAAAATCACGGGGTATTATTCTGATAAGATACAGAATCTTTGCCTTCTAGTCACATTATTCAGATGGTTGAGAATAACCTTTTACAACCTCTTACTAAGAATAGGCCAATAATCCAAGAAAAATTCATCATTTTAACGGGAAAACCAAATTCTAGTTTTGCATGAATAAACTGTTTGATATGAGAGCTCTTTTTAAAAATCTTATAAATAAACCTATTAAATCTTGACCCAAACAAATAAAATCCATTTCTACAAACCTTCTACAACTTTCTCTTATCCTTTCAGGATTTGTCGAATATGTTCCTGTTTTTCATTCTGGCCACTAAAGTCTGAAACACTTACTACCTTGCCCTACCTCAAGCCACCAAACGGTGAGTCTTCCAAACTGCCAAGGCTGACCAAGACTTCTGGCCCAACTGCAAGGAGTTAGGAACCAGCTACAAAGTTACAGGCAAAAGTTCACACAAGACCATCCTCACTGCTGAGACCAACAGCAAGTTTGAGGGTTTCCCTAAACCACTCCCAGTTTTGATATTTTTCTAGAAAGACTCATAGAACTCACTGAAAGTTGTTATATTCATGGATAAAGTTTATACTAGGGAAAAAATATAGGAAATATTAGCCAAAGGAAGAGACACATGAAACAGAATCTAAGAGGGTCCCCAAAATAAAGCCTCTGTTGTCCTCGATATGCATTACCCTCCCAGCATTGATAGGACAATATACGTGAAGTAATGCCAACTCTGGAAGCTCACTTAAGCTCCACTGTCCAGAGTTTTTATTGGTGCTAAATTATGTAGGCATGTGATTGCCAATGTGGTTGAACTCAATCTCCAGTCCCCCCTCCAGGGGCTGGGCTGCTATCACTTGGTGGAGGGGCCCCACCAGGAGTTACCTCATTAGCATAAACTATCAGGTGTGGTCTGAGGGGCCCACCGTGAATAATAAAGACACTGCTATCCCTCTGGAAATTCCAAGGGTTTAAAGGTTAACTCCCAAGATTCCTGGACATAGTCCAGCCCTCTCTGAACAAGGCCAAATAACTTACTACATAAGCCCTTTACGGGAAAAAGTTACTGACCCCTGACCAAGAATCTTAGAGCTGGAAACACTCTAGAGATGAACCAGTGCATAGATTCTCATCTTTGATCCTCTGTGAAATATAGTACTTCATTTTTCCCCCAAAGACTTTTGCCTTAAAAGACTGTGCCTACCAAATTTTATTTATTAATTAAATAATTTTAAAGTACATAATGACCTTCAATTAGAATAGCTACTTAGCATAAGACAGCTTATAGAACCCCATTAAGCTGCTGTTCATGCCATTAAAAGTAAAGAAACTGCTTTATTCAGACCATGTGAGCTAATTAAAGGGACAAAGTTGACTTCCATTAAGCTTTAAAAAATGCAGTAAAGGTTTTCAATTTTCATTATCAACCTAATGGACCCCGTGAGATTCTGAGAGCTCAGGTTAAGAACCACCAACCTCCCTATTTTATAGATGAGGAAGCCAGCCTTACCAAGTAAGGCTTAATAGTGGTTAAGAACCAGGTATTCTGACTGATTTTTCCATTTATTACCTTCCCCACTACATGGAATGAGAAACAAGGAAATAATAAATAGACCTCCCAACCTCTCAGTAAACGGCATGCCAGGAAACATCATGGTGGTTTATAGAGGAGAGCTAGGGACTTCATCAAAAGATCAGGTGGGTCTGAACTTTGGAAACCAACAAATCTCTTGGAAGGTGATTAAAAATATATATATACATATATATATATGAAATTATACAATACTTTTAAATGTTAATGGGTATGCAGTCTGTTTTCAACATTTTACTTTCTAAAGCACAGCAAACTTAGAGTACCCTTAATCATTACCAGAGAGTAAGCCAATTGTGAAGGCTTCCGCATTCTCCAAAGGAATTCAAGCAATTTTCTAAGATTGCTTCTTCTTTTTGTCAACATCATGCTTTCTTTCTGACTTTATCCATTTGGCAAGAACTCCGTTCTTGCCACTGGGGACTCCGGTTCCCCATAACATACAAGTTTGCAGAATAGATTGTTCAAATTACCTTGTGTATTGCCAGAACTCTATAGTTCAGATTCACTAGCAATTTGGGAAGTGTTTTTCCTTGAAACAATATTAAGCCTTGTATAAGTTGGACTGGAAAAAGGCCACACAAATTCCTTGGCAAAGAAGTCTTAGAATTAAACTATTCTGATTATTCTTTGCTTTAAATGTATTACAGGGTTTTTAAAAACAAATCATTTTTAATGATATATATTAGTAAAGCATAAATCCATCAAAGTGTACAATCAGTGGTATTCAGTGTACTCACATATTTGTGCATTCCTCATTTCAATCATTCTTAGAGCACTTTCATTATTCCAACAATAATAATAAACAGCAAACAAACAAGACACATCACCTCTCAATCTCTCTATGCTTCCCCTGCAGTACATAGCTGCTATTCTTTTTCCTTCTCTATAGTATATTTGTATTTATATTTTGTAAAAACAGTCTTATATATGCAATATCACCCATATTCATGTTTTACATGAGGTTTCAGTACGTTATACAATCCCATGTTACAGTTTCTAGCTTTCCTTCTAGTAATATACATGACCTCAGACTTTTCCTTTCAACTACTGTCATAGTTATACAATAGCACTGCTAATTACAAGCACCATGATATGCTTTAACGATTTCTATTCATTTCCAAAGATTTACAAACAACCTTTTTACCAATTCTGCATAAATTAACCCTCAGCTTTCCACTCTCTAGCCTCCCTCTATTTTCTGGTGACCAAAGTCTAATTATTAGACCATGAGTTTACACAGTATATTTAGTTCCTAATAGCGCAATCATACAGTATTTGTCCTTTTGTGTCTGGTTTCCTTCACTCAACATAATGTCCTCCATGTTCATCCATGTTGTCATCTGCTTCATGGCTTCATTTCTTCTTACCTCTGCATAATATTCCATTGTGTGTATACACCACAGTTTGTTTATCCATTCTTCAGTTGATGGACACCTTGGTTGTTTCCAACTTTTGGCAATCAGGAATAATGCTGCTACAAATATAGTTGTACAGATGTCTTAGCTACTGTGGTTAAAAAAAAAAAAAAACAGCATATACTGGCATAAAGACAGACACATTAACCAATGGAACCAAATCTAGAACTTAGAAATAGAGCCTTGTTTCTACAGTCAAGCAATTTTTGACAAAGCAGTCAAACCCTTCCATCTGGGCTAGAACGGTCTATTCAACAAATGGTACTGGGAGAACTGGATCCATATCCAAAAGAAAGAAAGAAGACCCCCATCTTACACCTTATACAAAAATTAACACAAAGCAAATCAAGGACCTAAATATAAAAGTGACAACCATGAAACTCCTAGAAGAAATTGTAAGAAAACATCTTCAAGATCTTGTGGTAGGTGGTAATTTCTTAAACCTTCCACCCAAAACACAAACAAAAGAAAAAATAGACATCCTCAAAAGTAAACACTTTTGCACCTCAAAGGACTTTGTCAAAAGGGTGAAAAGACAGCTGACTCAATGGGAGAAAACATTCGGTAATCACATATCTGGTAAGGGTTTAAAATCCAGGACAAACTACCTGATTTAAAAATGGGCAAAAGCCTTGAATAGACATTTGTCCAAAGAAGAAATTCAAATGGCAAAAAAAACACATGAACAAATGATCAACATCACTAGCAATTAGGGAAATGCAAATCAAAGCTAAAATGAGATATCATTTCACATCTATTAGACTGGCCGTTATTAAAAAGTTGGAAAACTGTAAACGTTGGAGAGGATGTGGAGAAATAGGAATGCTTATTCACTGTTGGTGGGAATGTAAAATAGTTCAGCCACTGTGGAGGATTGTTTGGCAGTTCCTAAGGAAGTTGAATATAGACTTGCCATGTGACTCAGCAATACCATTGATAGGTTTATACCCAGAAGAAATGAGAGTAGGAGGCTTTTTGTTGTTGTGTTGTTGTTCATTTTTTCATTCAGAAATAGCTTGGAAAGTGTCAGCAAGATGACCACAAGCATTATTGAATTATCTTTTATCTGTCCATGTGTTGACTTAAGACTTGGTTTAGATCACATATTCCTGTATGAATAGGAAACAAAAACCTGCAAAGAAAGATACTTCTTCATTAAATGATGTGAAAATCATAATAGTAGCAAACACTAAAGTTCCCCTAATTCAGCCTCCTAAAGGGGAAGCTATTTAGCTAGGAAAGTCAGTGATTTGGTCAAGGAGAAGGAAGAATTCTGAGGAGGAAGTGAGGAACTGGGTATTACTAGTTCCAGAACTATGAGGATAAGTGAGCTAACCTTGTTGGACTCTGCTTTCCTCATCTATAAAATGACAAAGATTAATTAGAAGATCTCTGAGAACATTTCCATTTGTTAAACTCAGTGATTTTGGTGGTACACTAGGCTATTCTAGAACTGATTCTATTCTATTCTATTCTATTCCTGATTCCCCATCCAGTAATAGTTCTGCTAAATCATACTGCTATCTTGTCATATTTGAATAAAGTGGTGAAATTTAATTGATTTGACTACTTTCTCCAAAATCCATCTATGCATCTTTTAAAAATAATACATAGTGTAATTATTTAATACTTACAAATTTTAATCATTTATAGACCTAGTACCTCAGTTTATTGCATCCATGCATTCAACTCACAACAAATTGTTTTCAATTAACTATCAGTGCCCAGTACGGTAACAGATGCTTAGGAAAACTCTACAATTCAATGGACTCACCCAGGACACCTAGTGGGGAGATGATGATGGACGATGGCTATCCTAGGGAATGGAGAGAGCCTGCAGCTGCAGGCAGGATAATCTCTTCCATCGTATCCACGGGATATAAGCCCCCTCTCACTTGGTGGTGGAGGGGACATCACCATCCTAGACTCCTCGGGATTGGGGGAAGAGCTATGGACTAGAGTGGACTTGTTGGTGTCCTGTTATAGACTTGTGATTCACGCAATGGAAGAAATTACAAAATTGTGTGGAGCCAGTGGCCACTGGACACTTTGGGGGCAGGGAGAGGGAAGGGCAGTTGTAATACGGGGGCTTTTGGGGGACTTGGGAATTGTCCTGGGTGACGTTGCAATGGAGGATATAGGCCATTTTATATCATCATGTATGATGCAGAACTGTGTGGGAGAGAGGGGGTTCTACAGCCTGAACTGTGGTCCATGCTTGGTGGCAAAGCCCCAAAATGTGTATATCTATAACAGGTGATGTGCCACACTGATGAAGGATGTATATGTGGGAGGTTGTGGGAGGTGTGGGAGGTGGGGCATATGGGTACCCCTAAAATTTCTGTGTAACGTTTATGTAATTGATGTATCCTTAAAAAAAATTGATTAAAAATTGAAAAAAAAAAGACGCTTAGGAAAAAGTCTTGAAGACAACATGGTCTCTGCTCTCAAGGAATTTGTAATCTGTATATCAGCTGGCACTTACCATTGCTCCATCTGATAGATGAAGTAACTGAAACCCAGGGATGTTAAATGATTTGCCACGGCCACACAAATAGATTGAGGCCAACTTTGAGGTAGAATTTAGAGCTCCTGGCTGCCATTCACACATTCTCATTGCAGAAGTTATGTTAGCTCCAATTTAAATTAGGCTTGCCTGATACATTTTTTCATAGCTTTTCTCCACCCTCTTCTCTATATCATGCAAAATAAAAACAATATTCAACTATGAAACAAACTTTCACATATGAAGTTGAAATTGCTTCAAAACATTACAATAATTCTGAGACTCATGCCAGAATGGAACTGGAACAACAAAATAAATAGTGATCTCCTAAAGCTAACCACATAATGGTCAGAGCTAAAATCTCTCACTGATATCCATATGCAGTCTTAGAATCGAAAGGGAACAACATTTTTTAGTCCAATTCCTCCTCCTCATACCTAATTGTCCTGAACTACAAGGAAGAATGATTTAAGCCCTGATTGACTCTAGTGATGAATTAGAATATTCTGCTGATTTGAAACTTTTCATTTGGATTTTTTTCTATAGTCCTGGTAAAATGAAAAGTAAAATATTGTCCCTACTGATCCCAATAGCTTTGAGGAATCACTTATACAAAAATCCAGTTCAGTTGCTCTAAATTACAATAAACTCTGCCTTACATTTCCTGTTTCCCTCTCTGTCTACCTTTGATCATCTCTCAAGAGAAGCCTACATTAATTTTACTTCAACTAGTCTATTGTTCTGCATTATCAAAATATTTCATTGAGAATAAATATTCCTCAAGTCTATGTATTTCAAGGAACTCTGAGTCTTCAAGATAATCATTATGGCATTGACTCAGGTTTTTAAAAAAATAGCCATAAAGCCACGAGTTTTTTTCATTTCAAACCATTCAATGGTGATTATTTACTAAACTGTGTGATGTGAATCTCTGTGTAAGTTACTTTGGAATTAGGCTCAGTGGTTCTCAGCCCTCATTCTTCAGAATCACCTAGGAATTTAAAAATCCACAGAAGTACTGGTTTGTATCTAAAGATTCAGTTTCATTGGTTTGGGTACAACCTGGGTACCAATATGTTTTTAAAAGTTCCATAGATGAGTTTAATACACAGCCATAATTTAGAACAAATAAACTAAGGTAAAAAGAGCAGTATGGGGTAATTAAAATTATAACATAGATTTATGTTTAAATACATATATATGCCATAGTATTTGATCTTTAAATGAGTATACATGCATTTTACAAAACAGCAAACAAGAAAACTCACAATTTGGAAAGAAGGAGAAAGGAGAGGGTAAAAAGGAATGTGAACAAGTAATAGAGAAAAAGAGACAAAGTGGGCAAAAGTTGCTTGTATTACTTTGGCACATCAAAATTATAGTAAGTCTTGGAAGATGAGTTTGTAAAATCCTTGAGGTAAAATCAATTCCAATTTCCTAAATGTATTTGCAACAATAAGTACAATTTCCTTGACAGCAACAATACTGATAAAAGCCTTTTGAGAGTACTGGAACTCTTAAAAGAAATATGTATTACTTTAAGACATCTGCAGTTTTATAGTTTCATTTTGTAGAATGAGAGATTTATAGGTAATGGATTATTTTACACAGTCTATTCCTTCAAATTAAAAGCAATGAAACTTGTTTCTTGTTTAAGGACTTAAGAATTCACTACACTTGGAAAACATTGTAGACCATTCATCCTAATATTTCTATGACATCCTTTCACTCATACGACAAATATTCCTTGAATAGCATCTAAATAACAATCTAGAAGTGAACTGATGCAACTTTACAAATATGGTGAAATCATTTTTCTTCCAAAGCTATAAAAAGTGAATTTTAATGGAACAGCCTTTGAATCAAAATTTTTATTAACCAGTTTTATTGAGATATATTCACATACCATATGATCTACCCAAAGTGTATAATCAATGTTTTTTTTCAGTTGTTAAAAGTTTTTTATTGTAAAATTGTAAAATAAATAGAAAAATAGTAGATTGAAAGAAATTTCAAATTTTAAAAGAGAGTACAAGGCCAGGCTAGATTTAATATAATCAATTATAAAAAATAGATAGCATAGCAACAAACTTTTATAAATGTAAATAATAATTCAAATATAATAGAAATTAATTATAACATAATTCTAATTTTTATATTATACCTCTAACTATTGAACATAATAATCTCTATGAATGAAATAAATTATTGGTTTAGTTACTTACTTTCCATTTATGCCATAATTCTTTCTAGATAATCAAATTCCTATTTGCGAATTCTTCACATCTTATTGGAATGAATTACAACAGATAACAATTTGCCAACTCATAATTTTATGAGGCAGAAAAACTCAAAATCTTGTTCAAGAGTAGTCGTGCTAAATCATTATTGGTCCAGATAGATTATTTTATTTAAAGAATATGAATAAAAAGGGGCTAAAAAAAATAAAGTATTTAAAAGTATTTCTCTTCTCCAGTATTCCTCAATTAAAAGCAAGTGTTTATTTTGTATGAAAAAAATTACAGAATACTGATCACAGGAACAATTTACCAGTTGCACTAATTACTGTTCACATACTATAATGTTGTTATTTTAAATTTATCTGGTCTACTCCAGCTCTTTTTTGGTTACTATTTGCATGGAATACCTTTTTCCAACTTTTCACTTTTGACCTGGTTGTGTCCTTATGTCTGAGGTGGGTCTCTTGTAGACAACACATAGACGGCTCATATTTTTAATCCATTCTATCAGTCTATGTCTTTTGATTGGAGAGTTCAATCCATTAACATCTAATGCTATTACTGTAAAGGCATTACTTACTTCATGCATTTTGTCCTTCAGTATCTCTCTTGTCATATCGTTCTATTGTCTGTCTTCTTACCCTTTAGTTTATCTTTCCTAATAATCTTCATTTCTAAACTCTTCTGCAAGTCTCTCACCCTTGTTTTTTCTTTTCAGGCTGCAGCACTCCCTTTAATAGCTCCTGCAAATCTGGTCTTTTGGTATCATATTCTATCAGTTTTTCTTTGTCTGTGAAGACTTTGAACTCACCCTCATTTTTGAAGGACAGCTTTGCCAGATACAGAATTCTTGGCTGGTAGTTTTTCTCTTTCCAACCGCTTTCTTCTCTCCTCCATGGTTTCTAATGAGAGGTTGGCAGCTAACCTTATCGAGTTTCCCGTGTATGTGACAATTTGCTTTTCTCTTGCTGCTTTCAGACTCCTCTCTTTATCTCTGATATTTGTCCTTCTGATTAGTAGGTGTCTTGGGGTAGGTCTATTTGGATTTATTCTGTTTGGGGTGCAATGTCCTTCTTGGATATTGGTATTTATGTCTTTCTTAAGGGTTGAGAAGTTTTTAGTCATTATTTCCTCAAATATTCTTTCTGCTCCTTTTCCATTCTCTCCTCCTTCTGGAACACCAATAATGGGAGCATTTGTGCATTTTATGTTGTCATTCAATTCTCTGAGACTCTGTTCCATTTTTTCTATTCTCTTCTCTTTCTGTTCTCCTGTCTTTTTCAGTTCAGATATTTTGTCTTTGAAATCACTAATTCTGTCTTCAAGCAACTCAAATCTGCTCTTGTGTACCTCTAATATATTTTTCATCTCATCCATCATGTCTTTCATTTCCATAAGGTCTGTTACTTATCTTTGTAGGCTTTCAAGTTGTTCTTTATGCTTTCCCAGTGTCTTCCTAATATCCTTTATTTCTTTAGTCATATTTTCTTTAAATTCTTGGAGCTGATTTAGAAGAGTTGTATTACTATCACTGCTTAATTGCATTAAATCCTGTATCTCTTCAGGATATTTGTTTTGTTCTTCTGGATGGTTCATCTCTTCCTGTTTCCTAGTATGGCTTGTAATTTTTTGCTGATGTCCAGGCATCTGAATATGCTGGTGAATTGACTCTGAAGGCTAGTTTCTCCCTCTTGCCTATTGGTTTTTTTTCCCCACAGCTATTCTTTGATATTTGGTTCAACTTATTTTCAGTCTTTAAATCTGCCCAGTTTAATTTTTCAAAATCACACCAGGGACTCCTAGTGGCATGCAGATATTCTCCCATGGGGTTGGAAACAGAGAATGTAAACAGTTTTTGTCCATGCAATTTCCAGACCGGCCAGCAGATGGCGCTTGTTGGCACACCTTTCCATGGAGGTGTTTCAGTCTTGGCTTTTCTGGGTTCCTGTGTTGAATCTCCAGATCAGAACTTCAAAGCAAGCTCTGCTGGCTGAATTCGCTGAAGGAAAGCACCCTGACCACCCGTCCCTTTTCTCTTGAAACAGCTGGCAGGGAGGAAGATGTCTGTTCCCTGCTCATTAGGCTGCAGTGAGCCAGGTGTTTTACCCCAGCTTATTATCTTGGAGGTGGGGAAGGGGAGCCTTTCCCAGTCACTGCAGGGGCTTGATAACTCATGTTTGCCATTTTGGCTTCTTCATCTCTCTGTCCCTCAACTTCCTGGGAGTTGTATAGCACTATCTTGGTCTGCCGGCCCCCAAAGCAGGTCACTCAGACACCTTTTGGCTCTTTCTCCATTGTCTTTGTGAGAGCATTCAGCTCTGCCTGTTAGTCCATCACCATCTTCCCACAATCCTACTGAATCACATTTTAATTTCTGTAGGGCTCAGTCCCAGATACAAAGAAGAAGCCAAGTTGTGAT